>CATKUM010000267.1:0-67000 GCA_949786405.1 Onychomys arenicola | reverse complement strand
TTTAACTCCGTTTCTGAAGGGAAACACACAGCACACTTCTCATCCATGAAACACACTCTGCTTTAGAGCAAGAAGCACGCTCTTGCTTTCTAGAGTCTCTAATAAGGCGGGAAATGTGAGTGTGCTCAGAACAAAAGAACTGTGTTTCCTACACACACGGACCATATCTAGTTCAACTCTGCTTCTGAAACTGATACAAACCACAGGCCCTCTAACATCCAATGCTTTTCAGTGAAGAGCGAGAAACGTGTGAGCTTCATGAACCATGTGGCTTCGTTTGAGCTCAAAAGTGACTGCGTTTACCCGAAAAGAAGTCTTGCTTGTAGGAAGACACAGACCCTGGCATTTAACTCCGTTTCTGAAGAGAAACACACAGCACACTTCTCATCCATGAAACACACTCTGCTTTAGAGCAAGAAGCACGCTCTTGCTTTCTAGAGTCTCTAATAAGGCGGGAAATGTGAGTGTGCTCAGAACAAAAGAACTGTGTTTCCTACACACACGGACCATATCTAGTTCAACTCTGCTTCTGAAACTGTTACAAATCATAGGCCCTCTAACATCCAATGCTTTTCAGTGAAGAGCGAGAAACGTGTGAGCTTCGTGAACCATGTGGCTTCCTTTGAGCTCAAAAGTGACTGCGTTTACCCGAAACGAAATCTTGCTTGTAGGAAGACACAGTGCCTGGCATTTAACTCCGTTTCTGAAGGGAAACACACAGCACACTTCTCATCTATGAAACACACTCTGCTTTAGAGCAAGAAGCACGCTATTGCTTTCTAGGGTCTCTAATAAGGCAGGAAACGTGAGTGTGCTCAGAACAAAAGAACTGTGTTTCCTACACACACGGACCATATCTAGTTCAACTCTGCTACTGAAACTGATACAAACCACAGGCCCTCTAACATCCAATCCTTTTCAGTGAAGAGCGAGAAACGTGTGAGCTTCGTGAACCATGTGGCTTGGTTTGAGCTAAAAAGTGACTGCGTTTACCCGAAACGAAGTCTTGCTTGTAGGAAGACACAGAGCCTGGCATTTAACTCCGTTTCTGAAGGGAAACACACAGCACACTTCTCATCCATGAAACACACTCTGCTTTAGAGCAAGAAGCACGCTCTTGCTTTCTAGAGTCTCTAATAAGGCGGGAAATGTGAGTGTGCTCAGAACAAAAGAACTGTGTTTCCTACACACACGGACCATATCTAGTTCAACTCTGCTTCTGAAACTGATACAAACCACAGGCCCTCTAACATCCAATGCTTTTCAGTGAAGAGCGAAAAACGTGTGAGCTTCATGAACCATGTGGCTTCGTTTGAGCTCAAAAGTGACTGTGTTTACCCGAAACGAAGTCTTGCTTGTAGGAAGACACAGAGCCTGGCATTTAACTCCGTTTCTGAAGTGAAACACACAGCGCACTTCTCATCCATGAAACACACTCTGCTTTAGAGCAAGAAGCACGCTCTTGCTTTCTAGAGTCTCTAATAAGGCGGGAAACGTGAGTGTGCTCAGAACAAAAGAACTGTGTTTCCTACACACACGGACCATATCTAGTTCAACTCTGCTACTGAAACTGATACAAACCACAGGCCCTCTAACATCCAATGCTTTTCATTGAAGAGCTTGAAACGTGTGAGCTTCGTGAACCATGTGGCTTGGTTTGAGCTCAAAAGTGACTGCGTTTACCCGAAACGAAGTCTTGCTTGTAGGAAGACACAGAGCCTGGCATTTAACTCCGTTTCTGAAGGGAAACACACAGCACACTTCTCATCCATGAAACACACTCTGCTTTAGAGCAAGAAGCACGCTCTTGCTTTCTAGAGTCTCTAATAAGGCGGGAAACGTGAGTGTGCTCAGAACAAAAGAACTGTGCTTCCTACACACACGGACCATATCTAGTTCAACTCTGCTACTGAAACTGATACAAACCACAGGCCCTCTAACATCCAATGCTTTTCAGTGAAGAGCGAGAAACGTGTGAGCTTCATGAACCATGTGGCTTCGTTTGAGCTCAAAAGTGACTGCGTTTACCCGAAACGAAGTCTTGCTTGTAGGAAGACACAGAGCCTGGCATTTAACTCCGATTCTGAAGTGAAACACACAGCACATTTCTCATCCATGAAACACACTCTGCTTTAGAGCAAGAAGCACGCTCTTGCTTTCTAGAGTCTCTAATAAGGCGGGAAACGTGAGTGTGCTCAGAACAAAAGAACTGTGTTTCCTACACACACGGACCATATCTAGTTCAACTCTGCTACTGAAACTGATACAAACCACAGGCCCTCTAACATCCAATGCTTTTCAGTGAAGTGCGAGAAACGTGTGAGCTTCATGAACCATGTGGCTTCGTTTGAGCTCAAAAGTGACTGTGTTTACCCGAAACGAAGTCTTGCTTGTAGGAAGACACAGAGCCTGGCATTTAACTCCGTTTCTGAAGTGAAACACACAGCGCACTTCTCATCCATGAAACACACTCTGCTTTAGAGCAAGAAGCACGCTCTTGCTTTCTAGAGTCTCTAATAAGGCGGGAAACGTGAGTGTGCTCAGAACAAAAGAACTGTGTTTCCTACACACACGGACCATATCTAGTTCAACTCTGCTACTGAAACTGATACAAACCACAGGCCCTCTAACATCCAATGCTTTTCAGTGAAGAGCGAGAAACGTGTGAGCTTCGTGAACCATGTGGCTTGGTTTGAGCTCAAAAGTGACTGCGTTTACCCGAAACGAAGTCTTGTTTGTAGGAAGACACAGAGCCTGGCATTTAACTCCGTTTCTGAAGGGAAACACACAGCACACTACTCATCTATGAAACACACTCTGCTTTAGAGCAAGAAGCACGCTCTTGCTTTCTAGAGTCTCTAATAAGGCGGGAAACGTGAGTGTGCTCAGAACAAAAGAACTGTGTTTCCTACACACACGGACCATATCTAGTTCAACTCTGCTTCTGAAACTGATACAAACCACAGGCCCTCTAACATCCAATGCTTTTCAGTGAAGAGCGAGAAACGTGTGAGCTTTCTGAACCATGTGGCATCATTTGAGCTCAAAAATGACTGCGTTTACCCGAAACGAAATCTTGCTTGTAGGAAGACACAGAGCATGGCATTTAACTCCGTTTCTGAAGGGAAACACACAGCACACTTCTCATCCATGAAACACACTCTGCTTTAGAGCAAGAAGCACGCTCTTGCTTTCTAGAGTCTCTAATAAGGCGGGAAACGTGAGTGTGCTCAGAACAAAAGAACTGTGCTTCCTACACACACGGACCATATCTAGTTCAACTCTGCTACTGAAACTGATACAAACCACAGGCCCTATAACATCCAATGCTTTTCAGTGAAGAGCGAGAAACGTGTGAGCTTCGTGAACCATGTGGCTTGGTTTGAGCTCAAAAGTGACTGTGTTTACCCGAAACGAAGTCTTGCTTGTAGGAAGACACAGAGCCTGGCATTTAACTCCGTTTCTGAAGGGAAACACACAGCTCACTTCTCATCCATGAAACACACTCTGCTTTAGAGCAAGAAGCACGCTCTTGCTTTCTAGAGTGTCTAATAAGGCGGGAAACGTGAGTGTGCTCAGAACAAAAGAACTGTGTTTCTTACACACACGGACCATATCTAGTTCAACTCTGCTTCTGAAACTGATACAAACCACAGGCCCTCTAACATCCAATGCTTTTCAGTGAAGAGCGAGAAACGTTTGAGCTTCGTGAACCATGTGGCTTCCTTTGAGCTCAAAAGTGACTGCGTTTACCCGAAACGAAATCTTGCTTGTAGGAACACACAGTGCCTGGCATTTAACTCCGTTTCTGAAGGGAAACACACAGCACACTTCTCATCTATGAAACACACTCTGCTTTAGAGCAAGAAGCACGCTCTTGCTTTCTAGAGTCTGTAATAAGGCGGGAAATGTGAGTGTGCTCAGAACAAAAGAACTGTGTTTCCTACACACACGGACCATATCTAGTTCAACTCTGCTTCTGAAACTGATACAAACCACAGGCCCTCTAACATCCAATGCTTTTCAGTGAAGAGCGAGAAACGTGTGAGCTTCATGAACCATGTGGCTTCCTTTGAGCTCAAAAGTGACTGCGTTTACCCTAAACGAAGTCTTGCTTCTAGGAAGACACAGAGCCTGGCATTTAACTCCGATTCTGAAGTGAAACACACAGCACATTTCTCATCCATGAAACACACTCTGCTTTAGAGCAAGAAGCACGCTCTTGCTTTCTAGAGTCTCTAATAAGGCGGGAAACGTGAGTGTGCTCAGAACAAAAGAACTGTGTTTCCTACACACACGGACCATATCTAGTTCAACTCTGCTACTGAAACTGATAAAAACCACAGGGCCTCTAACATCCAATGCTTTTCAGTGAAGTGCGAGAAACGTGTGAGCTTCGTGAACCATGTGGCTTGGTTTGAGCTCAAAAGTGACTGCGTTTACCCGAAACGAAGTCTTGCTTGTAGGAAGACACAGAGCCTGGCATTTAACTCCGTTTCTGAAGGGAAACACACAGCACACTTATCATCCATGAAACACACTCTGCTTTAGAGCAAGAAGCACGCTCTTGCTTTCTAGAGTCTCTAAAAAGGCGGGAAATGTGAGTGTGCTCAGAACAAAAGAACTGTGTTTCCTACACACACGGACCATATCTAGTTCAACTCTGCTTCTGAAACTGATACAAACCACAGGCCCTCTAACATCCAATGCTTTTCAGTGAAGAGCGAGAAACGTGTGAGCTTCATGAATCATGTGGCTTCATTTGAGCTCAAAAGTGACTGTGTTTACCTGAAACGAAGTCTTGCTTGTAGGAAGACACAGAGCCTGGAATTTAACTCCGTTTCTGAAGTGAAACACACAGCACACTTCTCATCCATGAAACACACTCTGCTTTAGAGCAAGAAGCACGCTCTTGCATTCTAGAGTCTCTAAAAAGGTGGGAAACGTGAGTGTGCTCAGAACAAAAGAACTGTGTTTCCTACACACACGGACCGTATCTAGTTCAACTCTGCTTCTGAAACTGATACAAATCATAGGCCCTCTAACATCCAATGTTTTCAGTGAAGAGCGAGAAACGTGTGAGCTTTGTGAACCATGTGGCTTCGTTTGAGCTCAAAAGTGACTGCGTTTACCCGAAACGAAATCTTGCTTGTAGGAAGACACAGAGCATGGCATTTAACTCCGTTTCTGAAGGGAAACACACAGCACACTTCTCATCCATGAAACACACTCTGCTTTAGAGCAAGAAGCACGCTCTTGCTTTCTAGAGTCTCTAATAAGGCGGGAAACGTGAGTGTGCACAGAACAAAAGAACTGTGCTTCCTACACACACGGACCATATCTAGTTCAACTCTGCTACTGAAACTGATACAAACCACAGGCCCTATAACATCCAATGCTTTTCAGTGAAGAGCGAGAAACGTGTGAGCTTCGTGAACCATGTGGCTTGGTTTGAGCTCAAAAGTGACTGCGTTTACCCGAAACGAAGTCTTGCTTGTAGGAAGACACAGAGCCTGGCATTTAACTCCGTTTCTGAAGGGAAACACACAGCACACTTATCATCCATGAAACACACTCTGCTTTAGAGCAAGAAGCACGCTCTTGCTTTCTAGAGTCTCTAAAAAGGCGGGAAATGTGAGTGTGCTCAGAACAAAAGAACTGTGTTTCCTACACACACGGACCATATCTAGTTCAACTCTGCTTCTGAAACTGATACAAACCACAGGCCCTCTAACATCCAATGCTTTTCAGTGAAGAGCGAGAAACGTGTGAGCTTCATGAATCATGTGGCTTCATTTGAGCTCAAAAGTGACTGTGTTTACCTGAAACGAAGTCTTGCTTGTAGGAAGACACAGAGCCTGGAATTTAACTCCGTTTCTGAAGTGAAACACACAGCACACTTCTCATCCATGAAACACACTCTGCTTTAGAGCAAGAAGCACGCTCTTGCTTTCTAGAGTCTCTAAAAAGGTGGGAAACGTGAGTGTGCTCAGAACAAAAGAACTGTGTTTCCTACACACACGGACCGTATCTAGTTCAACTCTGCTTCTGAAACTGATACAAATCATAGGCCCTCTAACATCCAATGTTTTCAGTGAAGAGCGAGAAACGTGTGAGATTTCTGAACCATGTGGCTTCGTTTGAGCTCAAAAGTGACTGCGTTTACCCGAAATGAAATCTTGCTTGTAGGAAGACACAGAGCATGGCATTTAACTCCGTTTCTGAAGGGAAACACACAGCACACTTCTCATCCATGAAACACACTCTGCTTTAGAGCAAGAAGCACGCTCTTGCTTTCTAGAGTCTCTAATAAGGCGGGAAACGTGAGTGTGCACAGAACAAAAGAACTGTGCTTCCTACACACACGGACCATATCTAGTTCAACTCTGCTACTGAAACTGATACAAACCACAGGCCCTATAACATCCAATGCTTTTCAGTGAAGAGCGAGAAACGTGTGAGCTTCGTGAACCATGTGGCTTGGTTTGAGCTCAAAAGTGACTGTGTTTACCCGAAACGAAGTCTTGCTTGTAGGAAGACACAGAGCCTGGCATTTAACTCCGTTTCTGAAGGGAAACACACAGCACACTTCTCATCCATGAAACACACTCTGCTTTAGAGCAAGAAGCACGCTCTTGCTTTCTAGAGTCTCTAATAAGGCGGGAAATGTGAGTGTGCTCAGAACAAAAGAACTGTGTTTCCTACACACACGGACCATATCTAGTTCAACTCTGCTTCTGAAACTGATACAAACCACAGGCCCTCTAACATCCAATGCTTTTCAGTGAAGAGCGAGAAACGTGTGAGCTTCGTGAACCATGTGGCTTGGTTTGAGCTCAAAAGTGACTGCGTTTAAGCGAAACGAAGTCTTGCTTGTAGGAAGACACAGAGCCTGGCATTTAACTCCGTTTCTGAAGGGAAACACACAGCACACTTCTCATCCATGAAACACACTCTGCTTTAGAGCAAGAAGCACGCTCTTGCTTTCTAGAGTCTCTAATAAGGCGGGAAATGTGAGTGTGCTCAGAACAAAAGAACTGTGTTTCCTACACACACGGACCATATCTAGTTCAACTCTGCTTCTGAAACTGATACAAACCACAGGCCCTCTAACATCCAATGCTTTTCAGTGAAGAGCGAGAAACGTGTGAGCTTCATGAACCATGTGGCTTCGTT
This sequence comes from Onychomys arenicola, assembly GCA_949786405.1. NCBI lineage: Eukaryota > Metazoa > Chordata > Mammalia > Rodentia > Cricetidae > Onychomys > Onychomys arenicola. The sequence goes on along the minus strand of CATKUM010000267.1, from coordinate 59,824 downwards.
TGAGCTCAAAAGTGACTGCGTTTACCCGAAACGAAGTCTTGCTTGTAGGATCACACAGAGCCTGGCATTTAACTCCGTTTCTGAAGTGAAACACACAGCACATTTCTCATCCATGAAACACACTCTGCTTTAGAGCAAGAAGCACGCTCTTCCTTTCTAGAGTCTCTAATAAGGCGGGAAACGTGAGTGTGCTCAGAACAAAAGAACTGTGTTTCCTACACACACGGACCATATCTAGTTCAACTCTGCTACTGAAACTGATACAAACCACAGGCCCTCTAACATCCAGTGCTTTTCAGTGAAGAGCGAGAAACGTGTGAGCTTCGTGAACCATGTGGCTTGGTTTGAGCTCAAAAGTGACTGCGTTTACCCGAAACGAAGTCTTGCTTGTAGGAAGACACAGAGCCTGGCATTTAACTCCGTTTCTGAAGGGAAACACACAGCACACTTCTCATCCATGAAACACACTCTCCTTTAGAGCAAGAAGCACGCTCTTGCTTTCTAGAGTCTCTAATAAGGCGGGAAACTTGAGTGTGCTCAGAAAAAAAGAACTGTGTTTCCTAAACACACGGACCATATGTAGTTCAACTCTGCTTCTGAAACTGATACAAACCACAGGCCCTCTAACATCCAATGCTTTTCATTGAAGAGCGAGAAACGTGTGAGCTTTGTGAACCATGTGGCTTCACTTGAGCTCAAAAGTGACTGCCTTTACCCGAAACGAAGTCTTGCTTGTAGGAAGATACAGAGCCTGGCATTTAACTCCGTTACTGAAGGGAAACACACAGCACACTTCTCATCCATGAAACACACTCTGCTTTAGAGCAAGAAGCACGCTCTTGCTTTCTAGAGTCTCTAATAAGGCGGGTAATGTGAGTGTGCTCAGAACAAAAGAACTGTGTTTCCTACACACACGGACCATATCTAGTTCAACTCTGCTTCTGAAACGGATACAAACCACAGGCCCTCTAACATCCAATGCTTTTCAGTGAAGAGCGAGAAACGTGTGAGCTTCGTGAACCATGTGGCTTCGTTGGAGCTAAAAAGTTTCTGCGTTTACCCGAAACGAAGTCTAGCTTGTAGGAAGACTCAGAGCCTGGCATTTAACTCCGTTTCTGAAGAGAAACACACAGCACACTTCTCATCCATGAAACACACTCTGCTTTAGAGCAAGAAGCACGCTCTTGCTTTCTAGAGTCTCTAATAAGGCGGGAAACGTGAGTGTGCTCAGAACAAAAGAACTGTGTTTCCTACACACACGGACCATATCTAGTTCAACTCTGCTACTGAAACTGATACAAACCACAGGCCCTCTAACATCCAATGCTTTTCAGTGAAGAGCGAGAAACGTGTGAGCTTCCTGAACCATGTGGCTTGGTTTGAGCTCAAAAGTGACTGCGTTTACCCGAAACCTAGTCTTGCTTGTAGGAAGACACAGAGCCTGGCATTTAACTCCGTTTCTGAAGGGAAACACACAGCACACTTCTCATCCATGAAACACACTCTGCTTTAGAGCAAGAAGCACGCTCTTGCTTTCTAGAGTCTCTAATAAGGCGGGAAATGTGAGTGTGCTCAGAACAAAAGAACTGTGTTTCCTACACACACGGACCATATCTAGTTCAACTCTGCTTCTGAAACTGATACAAACCACTGGCCCTCTAACATCCAATGCTTTTCAGTGAAGAGCGAGAAACGTGTGAGCTTCATGAATCATGTGGCTTCATTTGAGCTCAAAAGTGACTGTGTTTACCTGAAACGAAGTCTTGCTTGTAGGAAGACACAGAGCCTGGCATTTAACTCCGTTTCTGAAGTGAAACACACAGCACACTTCTCATCCATGAAACACACTCTGCTTTAGAGCAAGAAGCACGCTCTTGCTTTCTAGAGTCTCTAATAAGGCGGTAAACGTGAGTGTGCTCAGAACAAAAGAACTGTGTTTCCTACACACACGGACCATATCTAGTTCAACTCTGCTACTGAAACTGATACAAACCACAGGCCCTCTAACATCCAATGCTTTTCAGTGAAGAGCGAGAAACGTGTGAGCTTCGTGAACCATGTGGCTTGGTTTGAGCTCAAAAGTGACTGCGTTTACCCGAAACGAAGTCTTGCTTGTAGGAAGACACAGAGCCTGGCATTTAACTCCGTTTCTGAAGGGAAACACACAGCACACTTCTCATCCATGAAACACACTCTGCTTTAGAGCAAGAAGCACGCTCTTGCTTTCTAGAGTCTCTAATAAGGCGGGAAACGTGAGTGTGCTCAGAACAAAAGAACTGTGTTTCCTACACACGGACCATATCTAGTTCAACTCTGCTTCTGAAACTGATACAAACCACAGGCCCTCTAACATCCAATGCTTTTCAGTGAAGAGCGAGAAACGTGTGAGCTTTGTGAACCATGTGGCTTCCTTTGAGCTCAAAAGTGACTGCGTTTACCCGAAACGAAGTCTTGCTTGTAGGAAGACACAGAGCCTGGCATTTAACTCCGGTTCTGAAGGGAAACACACAGCACACTACTCATCCATGAAACACACTCTGCTTTAGAGGAAGAAGCACGCTCTTGCTTTCTAGAGTCTCTAAAAAGGCGGGAAACGTGAGTGTGCTCAGAACAAAGAACTGTGTTTCCTACACACACGGACCATATCTAGTTCAACTCTGCTTCTGAAACTGATACAAATCATAGGCCCTCTAACATCCAATGTTTTCAGTGAAGAGCGAGAAACGTGTGAGCTTTCTGAACCATGTGGCTTGGTTTGAGCTCAAAAGTGACTGCGTTTACCCGAAACGAAGTCTTGCTTGTAGGAAGACACAGAGCCTGGCATTTAACTCCGTTTCTGAAGGGAAACACACAGCACACTTCTCATCCATGAAACACACTCTCCTTTAGAGCAAGAAGCACGCTCTTGCTTTCTAGAGTCTCTAATAAGGCGGGAAACTTGAGTGTGCTCAGAAAAAAAGAACTGTGTTTCCTAAACACACGGACCATATCTAGTTCAACTCTGCTTCTGAAACTGATACAAACCACAGGCCCTCTAACATCCAATGCTTTTCCGTGAAGAGCGAGAAACGTGTGAGCTTTGTGAACCATGTGGCTTCACTTGAGCTCAAAAGTGAATGCCTTTACCCGAAACGAAGTCTTGCTTGTAGGAAGATACAGAGCCTGGCATTTAACTCCGTTACTGAAGGGAAACACACAGCACACTTCTCATCCATGAAACACACTCTGCTTTAGAGCAAGAAGCACACTCTTGCTTTCTAGAGTCTCTAATAAGGCGGGTAATGTGAGTGTGCTCAGAACAAAAGAACTGTGTTTCCTACACACACGGACCATATCTAGTTCAACTCTGCTTCTGAAACGGATACAAACCACAGGCCCTCTAACATCCAATGCTTTTCAGTGAAGAGCGAGAAACGTGTGAGCTTCGTGAACCATGTGGCTTCGTTGGAGCTAAAAAGTTTCTGCGTTTACCCGAAACGAAGTCTAGCTTGTAGGAAGACTCAGAGCCTGGCATTAAACTCCGTTTCTGAAGAGAAACACACAGCACACTTCTCATCCATGAAACACACTCTGCTTTAGAGCAAGAAGCACGCTCTTGCTTTCTAGAGTCTCTAATAAGGCGGGAAATGTGAGTGTGCTCAGAACAAAAGAACTGTGTTTCCTACACACACGGACCATATCTAGTTCAACTCTGCTTCTGAAACTGATACAAACCACTGGCCTTCTAACATCCAATGCTTTTCAGTGAAGAGCGAGAAACGTGTGAGCTTCATGAACCATGTGGCTTCCTTTGAGCTCAAAAGTGACTGCGTTTACCCGAAACGAAGTCTTGCTTGTAGGAAGACACAGAGCCTGGCATTTAACTCCGTTTCTGAAGTGAAACACACAGCACATTTCTCATCCATGAAACACACTCTGCTTTAGAGCAAGAAGCACGCTCTTGCTTTCTAGAGTCTCTAATAAGGCGGGAAACGTGAGTGTGCTCAGAACAAAAGAACTGTGTTTCCTACACACACGGACCATATCTAGTTCAACTCTGCTACTGAAACTGATACAAACCACAGGCCCTCTAACATCCAATGCTTTTCAGTGAAGAGCGAGAAACGTGTGAGCTTCCTGAACAATGTGGCTTGGTTAGAGCTCAAAAGTGACTGCGTTTACCCGAAACCTAGTCTTGCTTGTAGGAAGACACAGAGCCTGGCATTTAACTCCGTTTCTGAAGGGAAACACACAGCACACTTCTCATCCATGAAACACACTCTGCTTTAGAGCAAGAAGCACGCTCTTGCTTTCTAGAGTCTCTAATAAGGCGGGAAATGTGAGTGTGCTCAGAACAAAAGAACTGTGTTTCCTACACACACGGACCATATCTAGTTCAACTCTGCTTCTGAAACTGATACAAACCACAGGCCCTCTAACATCCAATGCTTTTCAGTGAAGAGCGAGAAACGTGTGAGCTTCATGAATCATGTGGCTTCATTTGAGCTCAAAAGTGACTGCGTTTACCCGAAACGAAGTCTTGCTTGTAGGAAGACACAGAGCCTGGCATTTAACTCCGTTTCTGAAGTGAAACACACAGCACACTTCTCATCCATGAAACACACTCTGCTTTAGAGCAAGAAGCACGCTCTTGCATTCTAGAGTCTCTAATAAGGCGGGAAATGTGAGTGTGCTCAGAACAAAAGAACTGTGTTTCCTACACACACGGACCATATCTATTTCAACTCTGCTACTGAAACTGATACAAACCACAGGCCCTCTAACATCCAATGCTTTTCAGTGAAGAGCGAGAAACGTGTGAGCTTCGTGAACCATGTGGCTTGGTTTGAGCTCAAAAGTGACTGCGTTTACCCGAAACGAAGTCTTGCTTGTAGGAAGACACAGAGCCTGGCATTTAACTCCGTTTCTGAAGGGAAACACACAGCACACTTCTCATCCATGAAACACACTCTGCTTTAGAGCAAGAAGCACGCTCTTGCTTTCTAGAGTCTCTAATAAGGCGGGAAACGTGAGTGTGCTCAGAACAAAAGAACTGTGCTTCCTACACACACGGACCATATCTAGTTCAACTCTGCTACTGAAACTGATACAAACCACAGGCCCTATAACATCCAATGCTTTTCAGTGAAGAGCGAGAAACGTGTGAGCTTCGTGAACCATGTGGCTTGGCTTGAGCTCAAAAGTGACTGTGTTTACCCGAAACGAAGTCTTGCTTGTAGGCAGACACAGAGCCTGGCATTTAACTCCGTTTCTGAAGGGAAACACACAGCTCACTTCTCATCCATGAAACACACTCTGCTTTAGAGCAAGAAGCACGCTCTTGCTTTCTAGAGTCTCTAATAAGGCGGGAAACGTGAGTGTGCTCAGAACAAAAGAACTGTGTTTCTTACACGCACAGACCATATCTAGTTCAACTCTGCTTCTGAAACTGATACAAACCACAGGCCCTCTAACATCCAATGCTTTTCAGTGAAGAGCGAGAAACGTGTGAGCTTCATGAATCATGTGGCTTCATTTGAGCTCAAAAGTGACTGCGTTTACCCGAAACGAAGTCTTGCTTGTAGGAAGACACAGAGCCTGGCATTTAACTCCGTTTCTGAAGTGAAACACACAGCACACTTCTCATCCATGAAACACACTCTGCTTTAGAGCAAGAAGCACGCTCTTGCTTTCTAGAGTCTCTAATAAGGCGGGAAATGTGAGTGTGCTCAGAACAAAAGAACTGTGTTTCCTACACACACGGACCATATCTATTTCAACTCTGCTACTGAAACTGATACAAACCACAGGCCCTCTAACATCCAATGCTTTTCAGTGAAGAGCGAGAAACGTGTGAGCTTCGTGAACCATGTGGCTTGGTTTGAGCTCAAAAGTGACTGCGTTTACCCGAAACGAAGTCTTGCTTGTAGGAAGACACAGAGCCTGGCATTTAACTCCGTTTCTGAAGGGAAACACACAGCACACTTCTCATCCATGAAACACACTCTGCTTTAGAGCAAGAAGCACGCTCTTGCTTTCTAGAGTCTCTAATAAGGCGGGAAACGTGAGTGTGCTCAGAACAAAAGAACTGTGCTTCCTACACACACGGACCATATCTAGTTCAACTCTGCTACTGAAACTGATACAAACCACAGGCCCTATAACATCCAATGCTTTTCAGTGAAGAGCGAGAAACGTGTGAGCTTCGTGAACCATGTGGCTTGGCTTGAGCTCAAAAGTGACTGTGTTTACCCGAAACGAAGTCTTGCTTGTAGGCAGACACAGAGCCTGGCATTTAACTCCGTTTCTGAAGGGAAACACACAGCTCACTTCTCATCCATGAAACACACTCTGCTTTAGAGCAAGAAGCACGCTCTTGCTTTCTAGAGTCTCTAATAAGGCGGGAAACGTGAGTGTGCTCAGAACAAAAGAACTGTGTTTCTTACACGCACAGACCATATCTAGTTCAACTCTGCTTCTGAAACTGATACAAACCACAGGCCCCCTAACATCCAATGCTTTTCAGTGAAGAGCGTGAAACGTGTGAGCTTCGTGAACCATGTGGCTTCCTTTGAGCTCAAAAGTGACTGCGTTTACCCGAAAGGAAATCTTGCTTGTAGGAAGACACAGTGCCTGGCATTTAACTCCGTTTCTGAAGGGAAACACACAGCACACTTCTCATCTATGAAACACACTCTGCTTTAGAGCAAGAAGCACGCTATTGCTTTCTAGAGTCTCTAATAAGGCAGGAAACGTGAGTGTGCTCAGAACAAAAGAACTGTGTTTCCTACACACACGGACCATATCTAGTTCAACTCTGCTACTGAAACTGATACAAACCACAGGCCCTCTAACATCCAATGCTTTTCAGTGAAGAGCGAGAAACGTGTGAGCTTCGTGAACCATGTGGCTTGGTTTGAGCTCAAAAGTGACTGCGTTTAACCGAAACGAAGTCTTGCTTGTAGGAAGACACAGAGCCTGGCATTTAACTCCGTTTCTGAAGGGAAACACACAGCACACTTCTCATCCATGAAACACACTCTGCTTTAGAGCAAGAAGCACGCTCTTGCTTTCTAGAGTCTCTAATAAGGCGGGAAATGTGAGTGTGCTCAGAACAAAAGAACTGTGTTTCCTACACACACGGACCATATCTAGTTCAACTCTGCTTCTGAAACTGATACAAACCACAGGCCCTCTAACATCCAATGCTTTTCAGTGAAGAGCGAGAAACGTGTGAGCTTCGTGAACCATGTGGCTTCGTTGGAGCTAAAAAGTTTCTGCGTTTACCCGAAACGAAGTCTAGCTTGTAGGAAGACTCAGAGCCTGGCATTTAACTCCGTTTCTGAAGAGAAACACACAGCACACTTCTCATCCATGAAACACACTCTGCTTTAGAGCAAGAAGCACGCTCATGCTTTCTAGAGTCTCTAATAAGGCGGGAAACGTGAGTGTGCACAGAACAAAAGAACTGTGCTTCCTACACACACGGACCATATCTAGTTCAACTCTGCTACTGAAACTGATACAAACCACAGGCCCTATAACATCCAATGCTTTTCAGTGAAGAGCGAGAAACGTGTGAGCTTCGTGAACCATGTGGCTTGGTTTGAGCTCAAAAGTGACTGTGTTTACCCGAAACGAAGTCTTGCTTGTAGGAAGACACAGAGCCTGGCATTTAACTTCCTTTCTGAAGGGAAACACACAGCTCACTTCTCATCCATGAAACACACTCTGCTTTAGAGCAAGAAGCACGCTCTTGCTTTCTAGAGTCTCTAATAAGGCGGGAAACGTGAGGGTGCTCAGAACAAAAGAACTGTGTTTCTTACACGCACAGACCATATCTAGTTCAACTCTGCTTCTGAAACTGATACAAATCACAGGCCCCCTAACATCCAATGCTTTTCAGTGAAGAGCGTGAAACGTGTGAGCTTCGTGAACCATGTGGCTTCCTTTGAGCTCAAAAGTGACTGCGTTTACCCGAAAGGAAATCTTGCTTGTAGGAAGACACAGTGCCTGGCATTTAACTCCGTTTCTGAAGGGAAACACACAGCACACTTCTCATCTATGAAACACACTCTGCTTTAGAGCAAGAAGCACGCTATTGCTTTCTAGAGTCTCTAATAAGGCAGGAAACGTGAGTGTGCTCAGAACAAAAGAACTGTGTTTCCTACACACACGGACCATATCTAGTTCAACTCTGCTACTGAAACTGATACAAACCACAGGCCCTCTAACATCCAATGCTTTTCAGTGAAGAGCGAGAAACGTGTGAGCTTCGTGAACCATGTGGCTTGGTTTGAGCTCAAAAGTGACTGCGTTTAACCGAAACGAAGTCTTGCTTGTAGGAAGACACAGAGCCTGGCATTTAACTCCGTTTCTGAAGGGAAACACACAGCACACTTCTCATCCATGAAACACACTCTGCTTTAGAGCAAGAAGCACGCTCTTGCTTTCTAGAGTCTCTAATAAGGCGGGAAATGTGAGTGTGCTCAGAACAAAAGAACTGTGTTTCCTACACACACGGTCCATATCTAGTTCAACTCTGCTTCTGAAACTGATACAAACCACAGGCCCTCTAACATCCAATGCTTTTCAGTGAAGAGCGAGAAACGTGTGAGCTTCGTGAACCATGTGGCTTCCTTTGAGCTCAAAAGTGACTGCGTTTACCCGAAACGAAATATTGCTTGTAGGAAGACACAGTGCCTGGCATTTAACTCCGTTTCTGAAGGGAAACACACAGCACACTTCTCATCTATGAAACACACTCTGCTTTAGAGCAAGAAGCACGCTATTGCTTTCTAGAGTCTCTAATAAGGCGGGAAACGTGAGTGTGCTCAGAACAAAAGAACTGTGTTTCCTACACACACGGACCATATCTAGTTCAACTCTGCTATTGAAACTGATACAAACCACAGGCCCTCTAACATCCAATGCTTTTCAGTGAAGAGCGAGAAACGTGTGGGGCTTCGTGAACCATGTGGCTTGGTTTGAGCTCAAAAGTGACTGCGTTTAAGCGAAACGAAGTCTTGCTTGTAGGAAGACACAGAGCCTGGCATTTAACTCCGTTTCTGAAGGGAAACACACAGCATACTTCTCATCCATGAAACACACTCTGCTTTAGAGCAAGAAGCACGCTCTTGCTTTCTAGAGTCTCTAATAAGGCGGGAAATGTGAGTGTGCTCAGAACAAAAGAACTGTGTTTCCTACACACACGGACCATATCTAGTTCAACTCTGCTTCTGAAACTGATACAAACCACAGGCCCTCTAACATCCAATGCTTTTCAGTGAAGAGCGAGAAACGTGTGAGCTTCATGAACCATGTGGCTTCGTTTGAGCTCAAAAGTGACTGCGTTTACCCGAAACGAAGTCTTGCTTGTAGGATCACACAGAGCCTGGCATTTAACTCCGTTTCTGAAGTGAAACACACAGCACATTTCTCATCCATGAAACACACTCTGCTTTAGAGCAAGAAGCACGCTCTTGCTTTCTAGAGTCTCTAATAAGGCGGGAAACGTGAGTGTGCTCAGAACAAAAGAACTGTGTTTCCTACACACACGGACCATATCTAGTTCAACTCTGCTACTGAAACTGATACAAACCACAGGCCCTCTAACATCCAATGCTTTTCAGTGAAGAGCGAGAAACGTGTGAGCTTCGTGAACCATGTGGCTTGGTTTGAGCTCAAAAGTGACTGCGTTTACCCGAAACGAAGTCTTGCTTGTAGGAAGACACAGAGCCTGGCATTTAACTTCCTTTCTGAAGGGAAACACACAGCACACTTCTCATCCATGAAACACACTCTGCTTTAGAGCAAGAAGCACGCTCTTGCTTTCTAGAGTCTCTAATAAGGCGGGAAACTTGAGTGTGCTCAGAAAAAAAGAACTGTGTTTCCTAAACACACGGACCATATCTAGTTCAACTCTGCTTCTGAAACTGATACAAACCACAGGCCCTCTAACATCCAATGCTTTTCCGTGAAGAGCGAGAAACGTGTGAGCTTTGTGAACCATGTGGCTTCATTTGAGCTCAAAAGTGACTGCCTTTACCCGAAACGAAGTCTTGCTTGTAGGAAGACACAGAGCCTGGCATTTAACTCCGTTACTGAAGGGAAACACACAGCACACTTCTCATCCATGAAACACACTCTGCTTTAGAGCAAGAAGCACGCTCTTGCTTTCTAGAGTCTCTAATAAGGCGGGTAATGTGAGTGTGCTCAGAACAAAAGAACTGTGTTTTCTACACACACGGACCATATCTAGTTCAACTCTGCTTCTGAAACGGATACAAACCACAGGCCCTCTAACATCCAATGCTTTTCAGTGAAGAGCGAGAAACGTGTGAGCTTCGTGAACCATGTGGCTTCGTTGGAGCTAAAAAGTTTCTGCGTTTACCCGAAACGAAGTCTAGCTTGTAGGAAGACTCACAGCCTGGCATTTAACTCCGTTTCTGAAGAGAAACACACAGCACACTTCTCATCCATGAAACACACTCTGCTTTAGAGCAAGAAGCACGCTCTTGCTTTCTAGAGTCTCTAATAAGGCGGGAAATGTGAGTGTGCTCAGAACAAAAGAACTGTGTTTCCTACACACACGGACCATATCTAGTTCAACTCTGCTTCTGAAACTGATACAAACCACTGGCCTTCTAACATCCAATGCTTTTCAGTGAAGAGCGAGAAACGTGTGAGCTTCATGAACCATGTGGCTTCGTTTGAGCTCAAATGTGACTGCTTTTACCCGAAACGAAGTCTTGCTTGTAGGAAGACACAGAGCCTGGCATTTAACTCCGTTTCTGAAGTGAAACACACAGCACATTTCTCATCCATGAAACACACTCTGCTTTAGAGCAAGAAGCACGCTCTTGCTTTCTAGAGTCTCTAATAAGGCGGGAAACGTGAGTGTGCTCAGAACAAAAGAACTGTGTTTCCTACACACACGGACCATATCTAGTTCAACTCTGCTACTGAAACTGATACAAACCACAGGCCCTCTAACATCCAATGCTTTTCAGTGAAGAGCGAGAAATGTGTGAGCTTCCTGAACCATGTGGCTTGGTTTGAGCTCAAAAGTGACTGCGTTTACCCGAAACCTAGTCTTGCTTGTAGGAAGACACAGAGCCTGGCATTTAACTCCGTTTCTGAAGGGAAACACACAGCACACTTCTCATCCATGAAACACACTCTGCTTTAGAGCAAGAAGCACGCTCTTGCTTTCTAGAGTCTCTAATAAGGCGGGAAATGTGAGTGTGCTCAGAACAAAAGAACTGTGTTTCCTACACACACGGACCATATCTAGTTCAACTCTGCTTCTGAAACTGATACAAACCACAGGCCCTCTAACATCCAATGATTTTCAGTGAAGAGCGAGAAACGTGTGAGCTTCATGAATCATGTGGCTTCATTTGAGCTCAAAAGTGACTGTGTTTACCTGAAACGAAGTCTTGCTTGTAGGAAGACACAGAGCCTGGCATTTAACTCCGTTTCTGAAGTGAAACACACAGCACACTTCTCATCCATGAAACACACTCTGCTTTAGAGCAAGAAGCACGCTCTTGCTTTCTAGAGTCTCTAATAAGGCGGTAAACGTGAGTGTGCTCAGAACAAAAGAACTGTGTTTCCTACACACACGGACCATATCTAGTTCAACTCTGCTACTGAAACTGATACAAACCACAGGCCCTCTAACATCCAATGCTTTTCAGTGAAGAGCGAGAAACGTGTGAGCTTCGTGAACCATGTGGCTTGGTTTGAGCTCAAAAGTGACTGCGTTTACCCGAAACGAAGTCTTGCTTGTAGGAAGACACAGAGCCTGGCATTTAACTCCGTTTCTGAAGGGAAACACACAGCACACTTCTCATCCATGAAACACACTCTGCTTTAGAGCAAGAAGCACGCTCTTGCTTTCTAGAGTCTCTAATAAGGCGGGAAACGTGAGTGTGCTCAGAACAAAAGAACTGTGTTTCTTACACGCACAGACCATATCTAGTTCAACTCTGCTTCTGAAACTGATACAATCCACAGGCCCCCTAACATCCAATGCTTTTCAGTGAAGAGCGTGAAACGTGTGAGCTTCGTGAACCATGTGGCTTCCTTTGAGCTCAAAAGTGACTGCGTTTACCCGAAAGGAAATCTTGCTTGTAGGAAGACACAGAGCCTGGCATTTAACTCCGTTTCTGAAGGGAAACACACAGCACACTACTCATCCATGAAACACACTCTGCTTTAGAGGAAGAAGCACGCTCTTGCTTTCTAGAGTCTCTAAAAAGGCGGGAAACGTGAGTGTGCTCAGAACAAAAGAACTGTGTTTCCTACACACACGGACCATATCTAGTTCAACTCTGCTTCTGAAACTGATACAAATCATAGGCCCTCTAACATCCAATGTTTTCAGTGAAGAGCGAGAAACGTGTGAGCTTTCTGAACCATGTGGCTTCGTTTGAGCTCAAAAGTGACTGCGTTTACCCGAAACGAAATCTTGCTTGTAGGAAGACACAGAGCATGGCATTTAACTCCGTTTCTGAAGGGAAACACACAGCACACTTCTCATCCATGAAACACACTCTGCTTTAGAGCAAGAAGCACGCTCTTGCTTTCTAGAGTCTCTAATAAGGCGGGAAACGTGAGTGTGCTCAGAACAAAAGAACTGTGCTTCCTACACACACGGACCATATCTAGTTCAACTCTGCTACTGAAACTGATACAAACCACAGGCCCTATAACATCCAATGCTTTTCAGTGAAGAGCGAGAAACGTGTGAGCTTCGTGAACCATGTGGCTTGGCTTGAGCTCAAAAGTGACTGTGTTTACCCGAAACGAAGTCTTGCTTGTAGGAAGACACAGAACCTGGCATTTAACTCCGTTTCTGAAGGGAAACACACAGCTCACTTCTCATCCATGAAACACACTCTGCTTTAGAGCAAGAAGCACGCTCTTGCTTTCTAGAGTCTCTAATAAGGCGGGAAACGTGAGTGTGCTCAGAACAAAAGAACTGTGTTTCTTACACGCACAGACCATATCTAGTTCAACTCTGCTTCTGAAACTGATACAAACCACAGGCCCCCTAACATCCAATGCTTTTCAGTGAAGAGCGTGAAACGTGTGAGCTTCGTGAACCATGTGGCTTCCTTTGAGCTCAAAAGTGACTGCGTTTACCCGAAAGGAAATCTTGCTTGTAGGAAGACACAGTGCCTGGCATTTAACTCCGTTTCTGAAGGGAAACACACAGCACACTTCTCATCTATGAAACACACTCTGCTTTAGAGCAAGAAGCACGCTATTGCTTTCTAGAGTCTCTAATAAGGCAGGAAACGTGAGTGTGCTCAGAACAAAAGAACTGTGTTTCCTACACACACGGACCATATCTAGTTCAACTCTGCTACTGAAACTGATACAAACCACAGGCCCTCTAACATCCAATGCTTTTCAGTGAAGAGCGAGAAACGTGTGAGCTTCGTGAACCATGTGGCTTGGTTTGAGCTCAAAAGTGACTGCGTTTAACCGAAACGAAGTCTTGCTTGTAGGAAGACACAGAGCCTGGCATTTAACTCCGTTTCTGAAGGGAAACACACAGCACACTTCTCATCCATGAAACACACTCTGCTTTAGAGCAAGAAGCACGCTCTTGCTTTCTAGAGTCTCTAATAAGGCGGGAAATGTGAGTGTGCTCAGAACAAAAGAACTGTGTTTCCTACACACACGGACCATATCTAGTTCAACTCTGCTTCTGAAACTGATACAAACCACAGGCCCTCTAACATCCAATGCTTTTCAGTGAAGAGCGAGAAACGTGTGAGCTTCGTGAACCATGTGGCTTCGTTGGAGCTAAAAAGTTTCTGCGTTTACCCGAAACGAAGTCTAGCTTGTAGGAAGACTCAGAGCCTGGCATTTAACTCCGTTTCTGAAGAGAAACACACAGCACACTTCTCATCCATGAAACACACTCTGCTTTAGAGCAAGAAGCACGCTCTTGCTTTCTAGAGTCTCTAATAAGGCGGGAAACGTGAGTGTGCACAGAACAAAAGAACTGTGCTTCCTACACACACGGACCATATCTAGTTCAACTCTGCTACTGAAACTGATACAAACCACAGGCCCTATAACATCCAATGCTTTTCAGTGAAGAGCGAGAAACGTGTGAGCTTCGTGAACCATGTGGCTTGGTTTGAGCTCAAAAGTGACTGTGTTTACCCGAAACGAAGTCTTGCTTGTAGGAAGACACAGAGCCTGGCATTTAACTTCCTTTCTGAAGGGAAACACACAGCTCACTTCTCATCCATGAAACACACTCTGCTTTAGAGCAAGAAGCACGCTCTTGCTTTCTAGAGTCTCTAATAAGGCGGGAAACGTGAGTGTGCTCAGAACAAAAGAACTGTGTTTCTTACACGCACAGACCATATCTAGTTCAACTCTGCTTCTGAAACTGATACAAATCACAGGCCCTATAACATCCAATGCTTTTCAGTGAAGAGCGTGAAACGTGTGAGCTTCGTGAACCATGTGGCTTCCTTTGAGCTCAAAAGTGACTGCGTTTACCCGAAAGGAAATCTTGCTTGTAGGAAGACACAGTGCCTGGCATTTAACTCCGTTTCTGAAGGGAAACACACAGCACACTTCTCATCTATGAAACACACTCTGCTTTAGAGCAAGAAGCACGCTATTGCTTTCTAGAGTCTCTAATAAGGCAGGAAACGTGAGTGTGCTAAGAACAAAAGAACTGTGTTTCCTACACACACGGACCATATCTAGTTCAACTCTGCTACTGAAACTGATACAAACCACAGGCCCGCTAACATCCAATGCTTTTCAGTGAAGAGCGAGAAACGTGTGAGCTTCGTGAACCATGTGGCTTGGTTTGAGCTCAAAAGTGACTGCGTTTAACCGAAACGAAGTCTTGCTTGTAGGAAGACACAGAGCCTGGCATTTAACTCCGTTTCTGAAGGGAAATACACAGCACACTTCTCATCCATGAAACACACTCTGCTTTAGAGCAAGAAGCACGCTCTTGCTTTCTAGAGTCTCTAATAAGGCAGGAAACGTGAGTGTGCTCAGAACAAAAGAACTGTGTTTCCTACACACACGGACCATATCTAGTTCAACTCTGCTTCTGAAACTGATACAAACCACAGGCCCTCTAACATCCAATGCTTTTCAGTGAAGAGCGAGAAACGTGTGAGAATCGTGAACCATGTGGCTTCCTTTGAGCTCAAAAGTGACTGCGTTTACCCGAAACGAAATATTGCTTGTAGGAAGACACAGTGCCTGGCATTTAACTCCGTTTCTGAAGGGAAACACACAGCACACTTCTCATCTATGAAACACACTCTGCTTTAGAGCAAGAAGCACGCTATTGCTTTCTAGAGTTTCTAATAAGGCGGGAAACGTGAGTGTGCTCAGAACAAAAGAACTGTGTTTCCTACACACACGGACCATATCTAGTTCAACTCTGCTACTGAAACTGATACAAACCACAGGCCCTCTAACATCCAATGCTTTTCAGTGAAGAGCGAGAAACGTGTGGGGCTTCGTGAACCATGTGGCTTGGTTTGAGCTCAAAAGTGACTGCGTTTAAGCGAAACGAAGTCTTGCTTGTAGGAAGACACAGAGCCTGGCATTTAACTCCGTTTCTGAAGGGAAACACACAGCATACTTCTCATCCATGAAACACACTCTGCTTTAGAGCAAGAAGCACGCTCTTGCTTTCTAGAGTCTCTAATAAGGCGGGAAATGTGAGTGTGCTCAGAACAAAAGAACTGTGTTTCCTACACACACGGACCATATCTAGTTCAACTCTGCTTCTGAAACTGATACAAACCACAGGCCCTCTAACATCCAATGCTTTTCAGTGAAGAGCGAGAAACGTGTGAGCTTCATGAACCATGTGGCTTCGTTTGAGCTCAAAAGTGACTGCGTTTACCCGAAATGAAGTCTTGCTTGTAGGATCACACAGAGCCTGGCATTTAACTCCGTTTCTGAAGTGAAACACACAGCACATTTCTCATCCATGAAACACACTCTGCTTTAGAGCAAGAAGCACGCTCTTCCTTTCTAGAGTCTCTAATAAGGCGGGAAACGTGAGTGTGCTCAGAACAAAAGAACTGTGTTTCCTACACACACGGACCATATCTAGTTCAACTCTGCTACTGAAACTGATACAAACCACAGGCCCTCTAACATCCAATGCTTTTCAGTGAAGAGCGAGAAACGTGTGAGCTTCGTGAACCATGTGGCTTGGTTTGAGCTCAAAAGTGACTGCGTTTACCCGAAACGAAGTCTTGCTTGTAGGAAGACACAGAGCCTGGCATTTAACTCCGTTTCTGAAGGGAAACACACAGCACACTTCTCATCCATGAAACACACTCTCCTTTAGAGCAAGAAGCACGCTCTTGCTTTCTAGAGTCTCTAATAAGGCGGGAAACTTGAGTGTGCTCAGAAAAAAAGAACTGTGTTTCCTAAACTCACGGACCATATCTAGTTCAACTCTGCTTCTGAAACTGATACAAACCACAGGCCCTCTAACATCCAATGCTTTTTCGTGAAGAGCGAGAAACGTGTGAGCTTTGTGAACCATGTGGCTTCATTTGAGCTCAAAAGTGACTGCCTTTACCCGAAACGAAGTCTTGCTTGTAGGAAGACACAGAGCCTGGCATTTAACTCCGTTACTGAAGGGAAACACACAGCACACTTCTCATCCATGAAACACACTCTGCTTTAGAGCAAGAAGCACGCTCTTGCTTTCTAGAGTCTCTAATAAGGCGGGTAATGTGAGTGTGCTCAGAACAAAAGAACTGTGTTTCCTACACACACGGACCATATCTAGTTCAACTCTGCTTCTGAAACGGATACAAACCACAGGCCCTCTAACATCCAATGCTTTTCAGTGAAGAGCGAGAAACGTGTGAGCTTCGTGAACCATGTGGCTTCGTTGGAGCTAAAAAGTTTCTGCGTTTACCCGAAACGAAGTCTAGCTTGTAGGAAGACTCAGAGCCTGGCATTTAACTCCGTTTCTGAAGAGAAACACACAGCACACTTCTCATCCATGAAACACACTCTGCTTTAGAGCAAGAAGCACGCTCTTGCTTTCTAGAGTCTCTAATAAGGCGGGAAATGTGAGTGTGCTCAGAACAAAAGAACTGTGTTTCCTACACACACGGACCATATCTAGTTCAACTCTGCTTCTGAAACTGATACAAACCACTGGCCTTCTAACATCCAATGCTTTTCAGTGAAGAGCGAGAAACGTGTGAGCTTCATGAACCATGTGGCTTCGTTTGAGCTCAAAAGTGACTGCTTTTACCCGAAACGAAGTCTTGCTTGTAGGAAGACACAGAGCCTGGCATTTAACTCCGTTTCTGAAGTGAAACACACAGCACATTTCTCATCCATGAAACACACTCTGCTTTAGAGCAAGAAGCACGCTCTTGCTTTCTAGAGTCTCTAATAAGGCGGGAAACGTGAGTGTGCTCAGAACAAAAGAACTGTGTTTCCTACACACACGGACCATATCTAGTTCAACTCTGCTACTGAAACTGATACAAACCACAGGCCCTCTAACATCCAATGCTTTTCAGTGAAGAGCGAGAAACGTGTGAGCTTCCTGAACCATGTGGCTTGGTTTGAGCTCAAAAGTGACTGCGTTTACCCGAAACCTAGTCTTGCTTGTAGGAAGACACAGAGCCTGGCATTTAACTCCGTTTCTGAAGGGAAACACACAGCACACTTCTCATCCATGAAACACACTCTGCTTTAGAGCAAGAAGCACGCTCTTGCTTTCTAGAGTCTCTAATAAGGCGGGAAATGTGAGTGTGCTCAGAACAAAAGAACTGTGTTTCCTACACACACGGACCATATCTAGTTCAACTCTGCTTCTGAAACTGATACAAACCACAGGCCCTCTAACATCCAATGATTTTCAGTGAAGAGCGAGAAACGTGTGAGCTTCATGAATCATGTGGCTTCATTTGAGCTCAAAAGTGACTGTGTTTACCTGAAACGAAGTCTTGCTTGTAGGAAGACACAGAGCCTGGCATTTAACTCCGTTTCTGAAGTGAAACACACAGCACACTTCTCATCCATGAAACACACTCTGCTTTAGAGCAAGAAGCACGCTCTTGCTTTCTAGAGTCTCTAATAAGGCGGTAAACGTGAGTGTGCTCAGAACAAAAGAACTGTGTTTCCTACACACACGGACCATATCTAGTTCAACTCTGCTACTGAAACTGATACAAACCACAGGCCCTCTAACATCCAATGCTTTTCAGTGAAGCGCGAGAAACGTGTGAGCTTCGTGAACCATGTGGCTTGGTTTGAGCTCAAAAGTGACTGCGTTTACCCGAAACGAAGTCTTGCTTGTAGGAAGACACAGAGCCTGGCATTTAACTCCGTTTCTGAAGGGAAACACACAGCACACTTCTCATCCATGAAACACACTCTGCTTTAGAGCAAGAAGCACGCTCTTGCTTTCTAGAGTCTCTAATAAGGCGGGAAACGTGAGTGTGCTCAGAACAAAAGAACTGTGTTTCCTACACACGGACCATATCTAGTTCAACTCTGCTTCTGAAACTGATACAAACCACAGGCCCTCTAACATCCAATGCTTTTCAGTGAAGAGCGAGAAACGTGTGAGCTTTGTGAACCATGTGGCTTCGTTTGAGCTCAAAAGTGACTGCGTTTACCCGAAACGAAGTCTTGCTTGTAGGAAGACACAGAGCCTGGCATTTAACTCCGTTTCTGAAGGGAAACACACAGCACACTACTCATCCATGAAACACACTCTGCTTTAGAGGAAGAAGCACGCTCTTGCTTTCTAGAGTCTCTAAAAAGGCGGGAAACGTGAGTGTGCTCAGAACAAAAGAACTGTGTTTCCTACACACACGGACCATATCTAGTTCAACTCTGCTTCTGAAACTGATACAAATCATAGGCCCTCTAACATCCAATGTTTTCAGTGAAGAGCGAGAAACGTGTGAGCTTTCTGAACCATGTGGCTTCGTTTGAGCTCAAAAGTGACTGCGTTTACCCGAAACGAAATCTTGCTTGTAGGAAGACACAGAGCATGGCATTTAACTCCGTTTCTGAAGGGAAACACACAGCACACTTCTCATCCATGAAACACACTCTGCTTTAGAGCAAGAAGCACGCTCTTGCTTTCTAGAGTCTCTAATAAGGCGGGAAACGTGAGTGTGCTCAGAACAAAAGAACTGTGCTTCCTACACACACGGACCATATCTAGTTCAACTCTGCTACTGAAACTGATACAAACCACAGGCCCTATAACATCCAATGCTTTTCAGTGAAGAGCGAGAAACGTGTGAGCTTCGTGAACCATGTGGCTTGGCTTGAGCTCAAAAGTGACTGTGTTTACCCGAAACGAAGTCTTGCTTGTAGGAAGACACAGAGCCTGGCATTTAACTCCGTTTCTGAAGGGAAACACACAGCTCACTTCTCATCCATGAAACACACTCTGCTTTAGAGCAAGAAGCACGCTCTTGCTTTCTAGAGTCTCTAATAAGGCGGGAAACGTGAGTGTGCTCAGAACAAAAGAACTGTGTTTCTTACACACACAGACCATATCTAGTTCAACTCTGCTTCTGAAACTGATACAAACCACAGGCCCCCTAACATCCAATGCTTTTCAGTGAAGAGCGTGAAACGTGTGAGCTTCGTGAACCATGTGGCTTCCTTTGAGCTCAAAAGTGACTGCGTTTACCCGAAAGGAAATCTTGCTTGTAGGAAGACACAGTGCCTGGCATTTAACTCCGTTTCTGAAGGGAAACACACAGCACACTTCTCATCTATGAAACACACTCTGCTTTAGAGCAAGAAGCACGCTCTTGCTTTCTAGAGTCTCTAATAAGGCGGGAAACTTGAGTGTGCTCAGAACAAAAGAACTGTGTTTCCTAAACACACGGACCATATCTAGTTCAACTCTGCTTCTGAAACTGATACAAACCACAGGCTCTCTAACATCCAATGCTTTTCAGTGAAGAGCGAGAAACGTGTGAGCTTTGTGAACCATGTGGCTTCGTTTGAGCTCAAAAGTGACTGCGTTTACCCGAAATGAAATCTTGCTTGTAAGAAGACACAGAGCATGGCATTTAACTCCGTTTCTGAAGGGAAACACACAGCACACTTCTCATCCATGAAACACACTCTGCTTTAGAGCAAGAAGCACGCTCTTGCTTTCTAGAGTCTCTAATAAGGCGGGAAACGTGAGTGTGCTCAGAACAAAAGAACTGTGCTTCCTACACACACGGACCATATCTAGTTCAACTCTGCTACTGAAACTGATACAAACCACAGGCCCTCTAACATCCAATGCTTTTCAGTGAAGAGCGAGAAACGTGTGAGCTTCGTGAACCATGTGGCTTGGTTTGAGCTCAAAATTGACTGCGTTTACCCGAAACGAAGTCTTGCTTGTAGGAAGACACAGAGCCTGGCATTTAACTCCGTTTCTGAAGGGAAACATACAGCACACTTCTCATCCATTAAACACACTCTGCTTTAGAGCAAGAAGCACGCTCTTGCTTTCTAGAGTCTCTAATAAGGCGGGAAACGTGAGTGTGCTCAGAACAAAACAACTGTGTTTCCTACACACACGGACCATATCTAGTTCAACTCTGCTTCTGAAACTGATACAAACCACAGGCCCTCTAACATCCAATGCTTTTCAGTGAAGAGCGAGAAACGTGTGAGCTTTGTGAACCATGTGGATTCGTTTGAGCTCAAAAGTGACTGCGTTTACCCGAAATGAAGTCTTGCTTGTTGGAAGACACAGAGCCTGGCATTTAACTCCGTTTCTGAAGGGAAACACACAGCACACTACTCATCCATGAAACACACTCTGCTTTAGAGGAAGAAGCACGCTCTTGCTTTCTAGAGTCTCTAAAAAGGCGGGAAACGTGAGTGTGCTCAGAACAAAAGAACTGTGTTTCCTACACACACGGACCATATCTAGTTCAACTCTGCTTCTGAAACTGATACAAATCATAGGCCCTCTAACATCCAATGTTTTCAGTGAAGAGCGAGAAACGTGTGAGCTTTCTGAACCATGTGGCTTCGTTTGAGCTCAAAAGTGACTGCGTTTACCCGAAACGAAATCTTGCTTGTAGGAAGACACAGAGCATGGCATTTAACTCCGTTTCTGAAGGGAAACACACAGCACACTCTCATCCATGAAACACACTCTGCTTTAGACCAAGAAGCACGCTCTTGCTTTCTAGAGTCTCTAATAAGGCGGGAAACGTGAGTGTGCTCAGAACAAAAGAACTGTGCTTCCTACACACACGGACCATATCTAGTTCAACTCTGCTACTGAAACTGATACAAACCACAGGCCCTATAACATCCAATGCTTTTCAGTGAAGAGCGAGAAACGTGTGAGGTTCGTGAACCATGTGGCTTGGTTTGAGCTCAAAAGTGACTGTGTTTACCCGAAACGAAGTCTTGCTTGTAGGAAGACACAGAGCCTGGCATTTAACTCCGTTTCTGAAGGGAAACACACAGCACACTTCTCATCCATGAAACACACTCTGCTTTAGAGCAAGAAGCACGCTCTTGCTTTCTAGAGTCTCTAATAAGGCGGGAAATGTGAGTGTGCTCAGAACAAAAGAACTGTGTTTCCTACACACACGGACCATATCTAGTTCAACTCTGCTTCTGAAACTGATACAAACCACAGGCCCTCTAACATCCAATGCTTTTCAGTGAAGAGCGAGAAACGTGTGAGCTTCGTGAACCATGTGGCTTCCTTTGAGCTAAAAAGTTACTGCGTTTACCCGAAACGAAGTCTAGCTTGTAGGAAGACTCAGAGCCTGGCATTTAACTCCGTTTCTGAAGAGAAACACACAGCACACTTCTCATCCATGAAACACACTCTGCTTTAGAGCAAGAAGCACGCTCTTGCTTTCTAGAGTCTCTAATAAGGCGGGAAACTTGAGTGTGCTCAGAACAAAAGAACTGTGTTTCCTAAACACACGGACCATATCTAGTTCAACTCTGCTTCTGAAACTGATACAAACCACAGGCTCTCTAACATCCAATGCTTTTCAGTGAAGAGCGAGAAACGTGTGAGCTTTGTGAACCATGTGGCTTCGTTTGAGCTCAAAAGTGACTGCGTTTACCGGAAACGAAGTCTTGCTTGTAGGAAGACACAGAGCCTGGCATTTAACTCTGTTTCTGAAGGGAAACACACAGCACACTTCTCATCCATGAAACACACTCTGCTTTAGAGCAAGAAGCACGCTCTTGCTTTCTAGAGTCTCTAAAAAGGCGGGAAACGTGAGTGTGCTCAGAACAAAAGAACTGTGTTTCCTACACACACGGACCATATCTAGTTCAACTCTGCTTCTGAAACTGATACAAATCATAGGCCCTCTAACATCCAATGTTTTCAGTGAAGAGCGAGAAACGTGTGAGCTTTCTGAACCATGTGGCTTCGTTTGAGCTCAAAAGTGACTGCGTTTACCCGAAACGAAATCTTGCTTGTAGGAAGACACAGAGCATGGCATTTAACTCCGTTTCTGAAGGGAAACACACAGCACACTTCTCATCCATGAAACACACTCTGCTTTAGAGCAAGAAGCACGCTCTTGCTTTCTAGAGTCTCTAATAAGGCGGGAAACGTGAGTGTGCTCAGAACAAAAGAACTGTGTTTCCTACACACACGGACCATATCTAGTTCAACTCTGCTACTGAAACTGATACAAACCACAGGCCCTCTAACATCCAATGCTTTTCAGTGAAGAGCGAGAAACGTGTGAGCTTCGTGAACCATGTGGCTTGGTTTGAGCTCAAAAGTGACTGCGTTTACCCGAAACGAAGTCTTGCTTGTAGGAAGACACAGAGCCTGGCATTTAACTCCGTTTCTGAAGGGAAACACACAGCTCACTTCTCATCCATGAAACACACTCTGCTTTAGAGCAAGAAGCACGCTCTTGCTTTCTAGAGTCTCTAATAAGGCGGGAAACGTGAGTGTGCTCAGAACAAAAGAACTGTGTTTCCTACACACACGGACCATATCTAGTTCAAGTCTGCTACTGAAACTGATACAAACCACAGGCCCTCTAACATCCAATGCTTTTCAGTGAAGAGCGAGAAACGTGTGAGCTTCGTGAACCATGTGGCTTGGTTTGAGCTCAAAAGTGACTGCGTTTACCCGAAACGAAGTCTTGCTTGTAGGAAGACACAGAGCCTGGCATTTAACTCCGTTTCTGAAGGGAAACACACAGCACACTTCTCATCCATGAAACACACTCTGCTTTAGAGCAAGAAGCACGCTCTTGCTTTCTAGAGTCTCTAATAAGGCGGGAAACGTGAGTGTGCTCAGAACAAAAGAACTGTGTTTCCTACACACGGACCATATCTAGTTCAACTCTGCTTCTGAAACTGATACAAACCACAGGCCCTCTAACATCCAATGCTTTTCAGTGAAGAGCGAGAAACGTGTGAGCTTCGTGAACCATGTGGCTTCCTTTGAGCTCAAAAGTGACTGCGTTTACCCGAAACGAAATATTGCTTGTAGGAAGACACAGTGCCTGGCATTTAACTCCGTTTCTGAAGGGAAACACACAGCACACTTCTCATCTATGAAACACACTCTGCTTTAGAGCAAGAAGCACGCTATTGCTTTCTAGAGTCTCTAATAAGGCAGGAAACGTGAGTGTGCTCAGAACAAAAGAACTGTGTTTCCTACACACACGGACCATATCTAGTTCAACTCTGCTACTGAAAATGATACAAACCACAGGCCCTCTAACATCCAATGCTTTTCAGTGAAGAGCGAGAAACGTGTGAGCTTCGTGAACCATGTGGCTTGGTTTGAGCTCAAAAGTGACTGCGTTTAACCGAAACGAAGTCTTGCTTGTAGGAAGACACAGAGCCTGGCATTTAACTCCGTTTCTGAAGGGAAACACACAGCACACTTCTCATCCATGAAACACACTCTGCATTAGAGCAAGAAGCACGCTCTTGCTTTCTAGAATCTCTAATAAGGCGGGAAATGTGAGTGTACTCAGAACAAAAGAACTGTGTTTCCTACACACACGGACCATATCTAGTTCAACTCTGCTTCTGAAACGGATACAAACCACAGGCCCTCTAACATCCAATGCTTTTCAGTGAAGAGCGAGAAACGTGTGAGCTTCGTGAACCATGTGGCTTCCTTTGAGCTCAAAAGTGACTGCGTTTACCCGAAACGAAATATTGCTTGTAGGAAGACACAGTGTCTGGCATTTAACTCCGTTTCTGAAGGGAAACACACAGCACACTTCTCATCTATGAAACACACTCTGCTTTAGAGCAAGAAGCACGCTATTGCTTTCTAGATTCTCTAATAAGGCAGGAAACGTGAGTGTGCTCAGAACAAAAGAACTGTGTTTCCTACACACACGGACCATATCTAGTTCAACTCTGCTACTGAAACTGATACAAACCACAGGCCCTCTAACATCCAATGCTTTTCAGTGAAGAGCGAGAAACGTGTGAGCTTCGTGAACCATGTGGCTTGGTTTGAGCTCAAAAGTGACTGCGTTTAACCGAAACGAAGTCTTGCTTGTAGGAAGACACAGAGCCTGGCATTTAACTCCGTTTCTGAAGGGAAACACACAGCACACTTCTCATCCATGAAACACACTCTGCTTTAGAGCAAGAAGCACGCTCTTGCTTTCTAGAATCTCTAATAAGGCGGGAAATGTGAGTGTACTCAGAACAAAAGAACTGTGTTTCCTACACACACGGACCATATCTAGTTCAACTCTGCTTCTGAAACGGATACAAACCACAGGCCCTCTAACATCCAATGCTTTTCAGTGAAGAGCGAGAAACGTGTGAGCTTCGTGAACCATGTGGCTTCGTTTGAGCTAAAAAGTTACTGCGTTTACCCGAAACGAAGTCTAGCTTGTAGGAAGACTCAGAGCCTGGCATTTAACTCCGTTTCTGAAGAGAAACACACAGCACACTTCTCATCCATGAAACACACTCTGCTTTAGAGCAAGAAGCACGCTCTTGCTTTCTAGAGTCTCTAATAAGGCGGGAAACTTGAGTGTGCTCAGAACAAAAGAACTGTGTTTCCTAAACACACGGACCATATCTAGTTCAACTCTGCTTCTGAAACTGATACAAACCACAGGCTCTCTAACATCCAATGCTTTTCAGTGAAGAGCGAGAAACGTGTGAGCTTTGTGAACCATGTGGCTTCGTTTGAGCTCAAAAGTGACTGCGTTTACCGGAAACGAAGTCTTGCTTGTAGGAAGACACAGAGCCTGGCATTTAACTCTGTTTCTGAAGGGAAATACACAGCACACTTCTCATCCATGAAACACACTCTGCTTTAGAGCAAGAAGCACGCTCTTGCTTTCTAGAGTCTCTAAAAAGGCGGGAAACGTGAGTGTGCTCAGAACAAAAGAACTGTGTTTCCTACACACACGGACCATATCTAGTTCAACTCTGCTTCTGAAACTGATACAAATCATAGGCCCTCTAACATCCAATGTTTTCAGTGAAGAGCGAGAAACGTGTGAGCTTTCTGAACCATGTGGCTTCGTTTGAGCTCAAAAGTGACTGCGTTTACCCGAAACGAAATCTTGCTTGTAGGAAGACACAGAGCATGGCATTTAACTCCGTTTCTGAAGGGAAACACACAGCACACTTCTCATCCATGAAACACACTCTGCTTTAGAGCAAGAAGCACGCTCTTGCTTTCTAGAGTCTCTAATAAGGCGGGAAACGTGAGTGTGCTCAGAACAAAAGAACTGTGTTTCCTACACACACGGACCATATCTAGTTCAACTCTGCTACTGAAACTGATACAAACCACAGGCCCTCTAACATCCAATGCTTTTCAGTGAAGAGCGAGAAACGTGTGAGCTTCGTGAACCATGTGGCTTGGTTTGAGCTCAAAAGTGACTGCGTTTACCCGAAACGAAGTCTTGCTTGTAGGAAGACACAGAGCCTGGCATTTAACTCCGTTTCTGAAGGGAAACATACAGCACACTTCTCATCCATTAAACACACTCTGCTTTAGAGCAAGAAGCACGCTCTTGCTTTCTAGAGTCTCTAATAAGGCGGGAAACGTGAGTGTGCTCAGAACAAAAGAACTGTGTTTCCTACACACACGGACCATATCTAGTTCAACTCTGCTTCTGAAACTGATACAAACCACAGGCCCTCTAACATCCAATGCTTTTCAGTGAAGAGCGAGAAACGTGTGAGCTTTGTGAACCATGTGGCTTCGTTTGAGCTCAAAAGTGACTGCGTTTACCCGAAACGAAGTCTTGCTTGTTGGAAGACACAGAGCCTGGCATTTAACTCCGTTTCTGAAGGGAAACACACAGCACACTACTCATCCATGAAACACACTCTGCTTTAGAGGAAGAAGCACGCTCTTGCTTTCTAGAGTCTCTAAAAAGGCGGGAAACGTGAGTGTGCTCAGAACAAAAGAACTGTGTTTCCTACACACACGGACCATATCTAGTTCAACTCTGCTTCTGAAACTGATACAAATCATAGGCCCTCTAACATCCAATGTTTTCAGTGAAGAGCGAGAAACGTGTGAGCTTTCTGAACCATGTGGCTTCGTTTGAGCTCAAAAGTGACTGCGTTTACCCGAAACGAAATCTTGCTTGTAGGAAGACACAGAGCATGGCATTTAACTCCGTTTCTGAAGGGAAACACACAGCACACTTCTCATCCATGAAACACACTCTGCTTTAGAGCAAGAAGCACGCTCTTGCTTTCTAGAGTCTCTAATAAGGCGGGAAACGTGAGTGTGCTCAGAACAAAAGAACTGTGCTTCCTACACACACGGACCATATCTAGTTCAACTCTGCTACTGAAACTGATACAAACCACAGGCCCTATAACATCCAATGCTTTTCAGTGAAGAGCGAGAAACGTGTGAGGTTCGTGAACCATGTGGCTTGGTTTGAGCTCAAAAGTGACTGTGTTTACCCGAAACGAAGTCTTGCTTGTAGGAAGACACAGAGCCTGGCATTTAACTCCGTTTCTGAAGGGAAACACACAGCTCACTTCTCATCCATGAAACACACTCTGCTTTAGAGCAAGAAGCACGCTCTTGCTTTCTAGAGTCTCTAATAAGGCGGGAAACGTGAGTGTGCTCAGAACAAAAGAACTGTGTTTCCTACACACACGGACCATATCTAGTTCAAGTCTGCTACTGAAACTGATACAAACCACAGGCCCTCTAACATCCAATGCTTTTCAGTGAAGAGCGAGAAACGTGTGAGCTTCGTGAACCATGTGGCTTCCTTTGAGCTCAAAAGTGACTGCGTTTACCCGAAACGAAATATTGCTTGTAGGAAGACACAGTGCCTGGCATTTAACTCCGTTTCTGAAGGGAAACACACAGCACACTTCTCATCTATGAAACACACTCTGCTTTAGAGCAAGAAGCACGCTATTGCTTTCTAGAGTCTCTAATAAGGCAGGAAACGTGAGTGTGCTCAGAACAAAAGAACTGTGTTTCCTACACACACGGACCATATCTAGTTCAACTCTGCTACTGAAACTGATACAAACCACAGGCCCTCTAACATCCAATGCTTTTCAGTGAAGAGCGAGAAACGTGTGAGCTTCGTGAACCATGTGGCTTGGTTTGAGCTCAAAAGTGACTGCGTTTAACCGAAACGAAGTCTTGCTTGTAGGAAGACACAGAGCCTGGCATTTAACTCCGTTTCTGAAGGGAAACACACAGCACACTTCTCATCCATGAAACACACTCTGCTTTAGAGCAAGAAGCACGCTCTTGCTTTCTAGAATCTCTAATAAGGCGGGAAATGTGAGTGTACTCAGAACAAAAGAACTGTGTTTCCTAAACACACGGACCATATCTAGTTCAACTCTGCTTCTGAAACTGATACAAACCACAGGCCCTCTAACATCCAATGCTTTTCAGTGAAGAGCGAGAAACGTGTGAGCTTCGTGAACCATGTGGCTTGGTTTGAGCTCAAAAGTGACTGCGTTTACCCGAAACGAAGTCTTGCTTGTAGGAAGACACAGAGCCTGGCATTTAACTCCGTTTCTGAAGGGAAACATACAGCACACTTCTCATCCATTAAACACACTCTGCTTTAGAGCAAGAAGCACGCTCTTGCTTTCTAGAGTCTCTAATAAGGCGGGAAACGTGAGTGTGCTCAGAACAAAAGAACTGTGTTTCCTACACACACGGACCATATCTAGTTCAACTCTGCTTCTGAAACTGATACAAACCACAGGCCCTCTAACATCCAATGCTTTTCAGTGAAGAGCGAGAAACGTGTGAGCTTTGTGAACCATGTGGCTTCGTTTGAGCTCAAAAGTGACTGCGTTTACCCGAAACGAAGTCTTGCTTGTTGGAAGACACAGAGCCTGGCATTTAACTCCGTTTCTGAAGGGAAACACACAGCACACTACTCATCCATGAAACACACTCTGCTTTAGAGGAAGAAGCACGCTCTTGCTTTCTAGAGTCTCTAAAAAGGCGGGAAACGTGAGTGTGCTCAGAACAAAAGAACTGTGTTTCCTACACACACGGACCATATCTAGTTCAACTCTGCTTCTGAAACTGATACAAATCATAGGCCCTCTAACATCCAATGCTTTTCAGTGAAGAGCGAGAAACGTGTGAGGTTCGTGAACCATGTGGCTTGGTTTGAGCTCAAAAGTGACTGTGTTTACCCGAAACGAAGTCTTGCTTGTAGGAAGACACAGAGCCTGGCATTTAACTCCGTTTCTGAAGGGAAACACACAGCTCACTTCTCATCCATGAAACACACTCTGCTTTAGAGCAAGAAGCACGCTCTTGCTTTCTAGAGTCTCTAATAAGGCGGGAAACGTGAGTGTGCTCAGAACAAAAGAACTGTGTTTCCTACACACACGGACCATATCTAGTTCAAGTCTGCTACTGAAACTGATACAAACCACAGGCCCTCTAACATCCAATGCTTTTCAGTGAAGAGCGAGAAACGTGTGAGCTTCGTGAACCATGTGGCTTCCTTTGAGCTCAAAAGTGACTGCGTTTACCCGAAACGAAATATTGCTTGTAGGAAGACACAGTGCCTGGCATTTAACTCCGTTTCTGAAGGGAAACACACAGCACACTTCTCATCTATGAAACACACTCTGCTTTAGAGCAAGAAGCACGCTATTGCTTTCTAGAGTCTCTAATAAGGCAGGAAACGTGAGTGTGCTCAGAACAAAAGAACTGTGTTTCCTACACACACGGACCATATCTAGTTCAACTCTGCTACTGAAACTGATACAAACCACAGGCCCTCTAACATCCAATGCTTTTCAGTGAAGAGCGAGAAACGTGTGAGCTTCGTGAACCATGTGGCTTGGTTTGAGCTCAAAAGTGACTGCGTTTAACCGAAACGAAGTCTTGCTTGTAGGAAGACACAGAGCCTGGCATTTAACTCCGTTTCTGAAGGGAAACACACAGCACACTTCTCATCCATGAAACACACTCTGCTTTAGAGCAAGAAGCACGCTCTTGCTTTCTAGAATCTCTAATAAGGCGGGAAATGTGAGTGTACTCAGAACAAAAGAACTGTGTTTCCTAAACACACGGACCATATCTAGTTCAACTCTGCTTCTGAAACTGATACAAACCACAGGCCCTCTAACATCCAATGCTTTTCAGTGAAGAGCGAGAAACGTGTGAGCTTCGTGAACCATGTGGCTTGGTTTGAGCTCAAAAGTGACTGCGTTTACCCGAAACGAAGTCTTGCTTGTAGGAAGACACAGAGCCTGGCATTTAACTCCGTTTCTGAAGGGAAACATACAGCACACTTCTCATCCATTAAACACACTCTGCTTTAGAGCAAGAAGCACGCTCTTGCTTTCTAGAGTCTCTAATAAGGCGGGAAACGTGAGTGTGCTCAGAACAAAAGAACTGTGTTTCCTACACACACGGACCATATCTAGTTCAACTCTGCTTCTGAAACTGATACAAACCACAGGCCCTCTAACATCCAATGCTTTTCAGTGAAGAGCGAGAAACGTGTGAGCTTTGTGAACCATGTGGCTTCGTTTGAGCTCAAAAGTGACTGCGTTTACCCGAAACGAAGTCTTGCTTGTTGGAAGACACAGAGCCTGGCATTTAACTCCGTTTCTGAAGGGAAACACACAGCACACTACTCATCCATGAAACACACTCTGCTTTAGAGGAAGAAGCACGCTCTTGCTTTCTAGAGTCTCTAAAAAGGCGGGAAACGTGAGTGTGCTCAGAACAAAAGAACTGTGTTTCCTACACACACGGACCATATCTAGTTCAACTCTGCTTCTGAAACTGATACAAATCATAGGCCCTCTAACATCCAATGTTTTCAGTGAAGAGCGAGAAACGTGTGAGCTTTCTGAACCATGTGGCTTCGTTTGAGCTCAAAAGTGACTGCGTTTACCCGAAACGAAATCTTGCTTGTAGGAAGACACAGAGCATGGCATTTAACTCCGTTTCTGAAGGGAAACACACAGCACACTTCTCATCCATGAAACACACTCTGCTTTAGAGCAAGAAGCACGCTCTTGCTTTCTAGAGTCTATAATAAGGCGGGAAACGTGAGTGTGCTCAGAACAAAAGAACTGTGCTTCCTACACACACGGACCATATCTAGTTCAACTCTGCTACTGAAACTGATACAAACCACAGGCCCTATAACATCCAATGCTTTTCAGTGAAGAGCGAGAAACGTGTGAGGTTCGTGAACCATGTGGCTTGGTTTGAGCTCAAAAGTGACTGTGTTTACCCGAAACGAAGTCTTGCTTGTAGGAAGACACAGAGCCTGGCATTTAACTCCGTTTCTGAAGGGAAACACACAGCTCACTTCTCATCCATGAAACACACTCTGCTTTAGAGCAAGAAGCACGCTCTTGCTTTCTAGAGTCTCTAATAAGGCGGGAAACGTGAGTGTGCTCAGAACAAAAGAACTGTGTTTCTTACACGCACAGACCATATCTAGTTCAACTCTGCTTCTGAAACTGATACAAACCACAGGCCCCCTAACATCCAATGCTTTTCAGTGAAGAGCGTGAAACGTGTGAGCTTCGTGAACCATGTGGCTTCCTTTGAGCTCAAAAGTGACTGCGTTTACCCGAAAGGAAATCTTGCTTGTAGGAAGACACAGTGCCTGGCATTTAACTCCGTTTCTGAAGGGAAACACACAGCACACTTCTCATCTATGAAACACACTCTGCTTTAGAGCAAGAAGCACGCTATTGCTTTCTAGAGTCTCTAATAAGGCAGGAAACGTGAGTGTGCTCAGAACAAAAGAACTGTGTTTCCTACACACACGGACCATATCTAGTTCAACTCTGCTTCTGAAACTGATACAAACCACAGGCCCTCTAACATCCAATGCTTTTCAGTGAAGAGCGAGAAACGTGTGAGCTTCGTGAACCATGTGGCTTGGTTTGAGCTCAAAAGTGACTGCGTTTAACCGAAACGAATTCTTGCTTGTAGGAAGACACAGAGCCTGGCATTTAACTCCGTTTCTGAAGGGAAACACACAGCACACTTCTCATCCATGAAACACACTCTGCTTTAGAGCAAGAAGCACACTCTTGCTTTCTAGAGTCTCTAATAAGGCGGGAAACGTGAGTGTGCTCAGAACAAAAGAACT
This sequence comes from Onychomys arenicola, assembly GCA_949786405.1. Taxonomy (NCBI): domain Eukaryota; kingdom Metazoa; phylum Chordata; class Mammalia; order Rodentia; family Cricetidae; genus Onychomys; species Onychomys arenicola. The sequence goes on along the minus strand of CATKUM010000267.1, from coordinate 28,235 downwards.
GTGTTTCTTACACGCACAGACCATATCTAGTTCAACTCTGCTTCTGAAACTGATACAAACCACAGGCCCCCTAACATCCAATGCTTTTCAGTGAAGAGCGTGAAACGTGTGAGCTTCGTGAACCATGTGGCTTCCTTTGAGCTCAAAAGTGACTGCGTTTACCCGAAAGGAAATCTTGCTTGTAGGAAGACACAGTGCCTGGCATTTAACTCCGTTTCTGAAGGGAAACACACAGCACACTTCTCATCTATGAAACACACTCTGCTTTAGAGCAAGAAGCACGCTATTGCTTTCTAGAGTCTCTAATAAGGCAGGAAACGTGAGTGTGCTCAGAACAAAAGAACTGTGTTTCCTACACACACGGACCATATCTAGTTCAACTCTGCTACTGAAACTGATACAAACCACAGGCCCTCTAACATCCAATGCTTTTCAGTGAAGAGCGAGAAACGTGTGAGCTTCGTGAACCATGTGGCTTGGTTTGAGCTCAAAAGTGACTGCGTTTAACCGAAACGAAGTCTTGCTTGTAGGAAGACACAGAGCCTGGCATTTAACTCCGTTTCTGAAGGGAAACACACAGCACACTTCTCATCCATGAAACACACTCTGCTTTAGAGCAAGAAGCACACTCTTGCTTTCTAGAGTCTCTAATAAGGCGGGAAATGTGAGTGTGCTCAGAACAAAAGAACTGTGTTTCCTACACACACGGACCATATCTAGTTCAACTCTGCTTCTGAAACTGATACAAACCACAGGCCCTCTAACATCCAATGCTTTTCAGTGAAGAGCGAGAAACGTGTGAGCTTCGTGAACCATGTGGCTTCCTTTGAGCTCAAAAGTGACTGCGTTTACCCGAAAGGAAATCTTGCTTGTAGGAAGACACAGTGCCTGGCATTTAACTCCGTTTCTGAAGGGAAACACACAGCACACTTCTCATCTATGAAACACACTCTGCTTTAGAGCAAGAAGCACGCTATTGCTTTCTAGAGTCTCTAATAAGGCAGGAAACGTGAGTGTGCTCAGAACAAAAGAACTGTGTTTCCTACACACACGGACCATATCTAGTTCAACTCTGCTACTGAAACTGATACAAACCACAGGCCCTCTAACATCCAATGCTTTTCAGTGAAGAGCGAGAAACGTGTGAGCTTCGTGAACCATGTGGCTTGGTTTGAGCTCAAAAGTGACTGCGTTTAACCGAAACGAAGTCTTGCTTGTAGGAAGACACAGAGCCTGGCATTTAACTCCGTTTCTGAAGGGAAACACACAGCACACTTCTCATCCATGAAACACACTCTGCTTTAGAGCAAGAAGCACGCTCTTGCTTTCTAGAGTCTCTAATAAGGCGGGAAATGTGAGTGTGCTCAGAACAAAAGAACTGTGTTTCCTACACACACGGACCATATCTAGTTCAACTCTGCTTCTGAAACTGATACAAACCACAGGCCCTCTAACATCCAATGCTTTTCAGTGAAGAGCGAGAAACGTGTGAGCTTCGTGAACCATGTGGCTTCCTTTGAGCTCAAAAGTGACTGCGTTTACCCGAAAGGAAATCTTGCTTGTAGGAAGACACAGTGCCTGGCATTTAACTCCGTTTCTGAAGGGAAACACACAGCACACTTCTCATCTATGAAACACACTCTGCTTTAGAGCAAGAAGCACGCTATTGCTTTCTAGAGTCTCTAATAAGGCAGGAAACGTGAGTGTGCTCAGAACAAAAGAACTGTGTTTCCTACACACACGGACCATATCTAGTTCAACTCTGCTACTGAAACTGATACAAACCACAGGCCCTCTAACATCCAATGCTTTTCAGTGAAGAGCGAGAAACGTGTGAGCTTCGTGAACCATGTGGCTTGGTTTGAGCTCAAAAGTGACTGCGTTTACCCGAAACGAAGTCTTGCTTGTAGGAAGACACAGAGCCTGGCATTTAACTCCGTTTCTGAAGGGAAACACACAGCACACTTCTCATCCATGAAACACACTCTGCTTTAGAGCAAGAAGCACACTCTTGCTTTCTAGAGTCTCTAATAAGGCGGGAAATGTGAGTGTGCTCAGAACAAAAGAACTGTGTTTCCTACACACACGGACCATATCTAGTTCAACTCTGCTTCTGAAACTGATACAAACCACAGGCCCTCTAACATCCAATGCTTTTCAGTGAAGAGCGAGAAACGTGTGAGCTTCGTGAACCATGTGGCTTCCTTTGAGCTCAAAAGTGACTGCGTTTACCCGAAAGGAAATCTTGCTTGTAGGAAGACACAGTGCCTGGCATTTAACTCCGTTTCTGAAGGGAAACACACAGCACACTTCTCATCTATGAAACACACTCTGCTTTAGAGCAAGAAGCACGCTATTGCTTTCTAGAGTCTCTAATAAGGCAGGAAACGTGAGTGTGCTCAGAACAAAAGAACTGTGTTTCCTACACTCACGGACCATATCTAGTTCAACTCTGCTACTGAAACTGATACAAACCACAGGCCCTCTAACATCCAATGCTTTTCAGTGAAGAGCGAGAAACGTGTGAGCTTCGTGAACCATGTGGCTTGGTTTGAGCTCAAAAGTGACTGCGTTTAACCGAAACGAAGTCTTGCTTGTAGGAAGACACAGAGCCTGGCATTTAACTCCGTTTCTGAAGGGAAACACACAGCACACTTCTCATCCATGAAACACACTCTGCTTTAGAGCAAGAAGCACGCTCTTGCTTTCTAGAGTCTCTAATAAGGCGGGAAATGTGAGTGTGCTCAGAACAAAAGAACTGTGTTTCCTACACACACGGACCATATCTAGTTCAACTCTGCTTCTGAAACTGATACAAACCACAGGCCCTCTAACATCCAATGCTTTTCAGTGAAGAGCGAGAAACGTGTGAGCTTCGTGAACCATGTGGCTTCCTTTGAGCTCAAAAGTGACTGCGTTTACCCGAAACGAAATATTGCTTGTAGGAAGACACAGTGCCTGGCATTTAACTCCGTTTCTGAAGGGAAACACACAGCACACTTCTCATCTATGAAACACACTCTGCTTTAGAGCAAGAAGCACGCTATTGCTTTCTAGAGTCTCTAATAAGGCAGGAAACGTGAGTGTGCTCAGAACAAAAGAACTGTGTTTCCTACACACACGGACCATATCTAGTTCAACTCTGCTTCTGAAACTGATACAAACCACAGGCTCTCTAACATCCAATGCTTTTCAGTGAAGAGCGAGAAACGTGTGAGCTTTGTGAACCATGTGGCTTCGTTTGAGCTCAAAAGTGACTGCGTTTACCCGAAACGAAGTCTTGCTTGTAGTAAGACACAGAGCCTGGCATTTAACTCTGTTTCTGAAGGGAAACACACAGCACACTTCTCATCCATGAAACACACTCTGCTTTAGAGCAAGAAGCACGCTCTTGCTTTCTAGAGTCTCTAAAAAGGCGGGAAACGTGAGTGTGCTCAGAACAAAAGAACTGTGTTTCCTACACACACGGACCATATCTAGTTCAACTCTGCTTCTGAAACTGATACAAATCATAGGCCCTCTAACATCCAATGTTTTCAGTGAAGAGCGAGAAACGTGTGAGCTTTCTGAACCATGTGGCTTCGTTTGAGCTCAAAAGTTACTGCATTTACCCGAAACGAAATCTTGCTTGTAGGAAGACACAGAGCATGGCATTTAACTCCGTTTCTGAAGGGAAACACACAGCACACTTCTCATCCATGAAACACACTCTGCTTTAGAGCAAGAAGCACGCTCTTGCTTTCTAGAGTCTCTAATAAGGCGGGAAATGTGAGTGTGCTCAGAACAAAAGAACTGTGCTTCCTACACACACGGACCATATCTAGTTCAACTCTGCTACTGAAACTGATACAAACCACAGGCCCTATAACATCCAATGCTTTTCAGTGAAGAGCGAGAAACGTGTGAGCTTCGTGAACCATGTGGCTTGGTTTGAGCTCAAAAGTGACTGTGTTTACCCGAAACGAAGTCTTGCTTGTAGGAAGACACAGAGCCTGGCATTTAACTCCGTTTCTGAAGGGAAACACACAGCTCACTTCTCATCCATGAAACACACTCTGCTTTAGAGCAAGAAGCACGCTCTTGCTTTCTAGAGTCTCTAATTAGGCGGGAAACGTGAGTGTGCTCAGAACAAAAGAACTGTGTTTCTTACACGCACAGACCATATCTAGTTCAACTCTGCTTCTGAAACTGATACAAACCACAGGCCCCCTAACATCCAATGCTTTTCAGTGAAGAGCGTGAAACGTGTGAGCTTCGTGAACCATGTGGCTTCCTTTGAGCTCAAAAGTGACTGCGTTTACCCGAAAGGAAATCTTGCTTGTAGGAAGACACAGTGCCTGGCATTTAACTCCGTTTCTGAAGGGAAACACACAGCACACTTCTCATCTATGAAACACACTCTGCTTTAGAGCAAGAAGCACGCTATTGCTTTCTAGAGTCTCTAATAAGGCAGGAAACGTGAGTGTGCTCAGAACAAAAGAACTGTGTTTCCTACACACACGGACCATATCTAGTTCAACTCTGCTACTGAAACTGATACAAACCACAAGTCCCTCTAACATCCAATGCTTTTCAGTGAAGAGCGAGAAACGTGTGAGCTTCGTGAACCATGTGGCTTGGTTTGAGCTCAAAAGTGACTGCGTTTAACCGAAACGAAGTCTTGCTTGTAGGAAGACACAGAGCCTGGCATTTAACTCCGTTTCTGAAGGGAAACACACAGCACACTTCTCATCCATGAAACACACTCTGCTTTAGAGCAAGAAGCACGCTCTTGCTTTCTAGAGTCTCTAATAAGGCGGGAAATGTGAGTGTGCTCAGAACAAAAGAACTGTGTTTCCTACACACACGGACCATATCTAGTTCAATTCTGCTTCTGAAACTGATACAAACCACAGGCCCTCTAACATCCAATGCTTTTCAGTGAAGAGCGAGAAACGTGTGAGCTTCGTGAACCATGTGGCTTCCTTTGAGCTCAAAAGTGACTGCGTTTACCCGAAACGAAATATTACTTGTAGGAAGACACAGTGCCTGGCATTTAACTCCGTTTCTGAAGGGAAACACACAGCACACTTCTCATCTATGAAACACACTCTGCTTTAGAGCAAGAAGCACGCTATTGCTTTCTAGAGTCTCTAATAAGGCAAGAAACGTGAGTGTGCTCAGAACAAAAGAACTGTGTTTCCTACACACACGGACCATATCTAGTTCAACTCTGCTACTGAAACTGATACAAACCACAGGCCCTCTAACATCCAATGCTTTTCAGTGAAGAGCGAGAAACGTGTGAGCTTCGTGAACCATGTGGCTTGGTTTGAGCTCAAAAGTGACTGCGTTTAACCGAAACGAAGTCTTGCTTGTAGGAAGACACAGAGCCTGGCATTTAACTCCGTTTCTGAAGGGAAACACACAGCAAACTTCTCATCCATGAAACACACTCTGCTTTAGAGCAAGAAGCACGCTCTTGCTTTCTAGAGTCTCTAATAAGGCGGGAAATGTGAGTGTGCTCAGAACAAAAGAACTGTGTTTCCTACACACACGGACCATATCTAGTTCAACTCTGCTTCTGAAACTGATACAAACCACAGGCCCTCTAACATCCAATGCTTTTCAGTGAAGAGCGAGAAACGTGTGAGCTTCATGAACCATGTGGCTTTGTTTGAGCTCAAAAGTGACTGCGTTTACCCGAAACGAAGTCTTGCTTGTAGGATCACACAGAGCCTGGCATTTAACTCCGTTTCTGAAGTGAAACACACAGCACATTTCTCATCCATGAAACACACTCTGCTTTAGAGCAAGAAGCACGCTCTTGCTTTCTAGAGTCTCTAATAAGGCGGGAAACGTGAGTGTGCTCAGAACAAAAGAACTGTGTTTCCTACACACACGGACCATATCTAGTTCAACTCTGCTACTGAAACTGATACAAACCACAGGCCCTCTAACATCCAATGCTTTTCAGTGAAGAGCGAGAAAAGTGTGAGCTTCGTGAACCATGTGGCTTGGTTTGAGCTCAAAAGTGACTGCGTTTACCCGAAACGAAGTCTTGCTTGTAGGAAGACACAGAGCCTGGCATTTAACTCCGTTTCTGAAGAGAAACACACAGCACACTTCTCATCCATGAAACACACTCTGCTTTAGAGCAAGAAGCACGCTCTTGCTTTCTAGACTCTAATAAGGCGGGAAACTTGAGTGTGCTCAGAACAAAAGAACTGTGTTTCCTAAACACACGGACCATATCTAGTTCAACTCTGCTTCTGAAACTGATACAAACCACAGGCTCTCTAACATCCAAAGCTTTTCAGTGAAGAGCGAGAAACGTGTGAGCTTTGTGAACCATGTGGCTTCGTTTGAGCTCAAAAGTGACTGCGTTTACCCGAAACGAAGTCTTGCTTGTAGTAAGACACAGAGCCTGGCATTTAACTCTGTTTCTGAAGGGAAACACACAGCACACTTCTCATCCATGAAACACACTCTGCTTTAGAGCAAGAAGCACGCTCTTGCTTTCTAGAGTCTCTAAAAAGGCGGGAAACGTGAGTGTGCTCAGAACAAAAGAACTGTGTTTCCTACACACACGGACCATATCTAGTTCAACTCTGCTTCTGAAACTGATACAAATCATAGGCCCTCTAACATCCAATGTTTTCAGTGAAGAGCGAGAAACGTGTGAGCTTTCTGAACCATGTGGCTTCGTTTGAGCTCAAAAGTGACTGCGTTTACCCGAAACGAAATCTTGCTTGTAGGAAGACACAGAGCCTGGCATTTAACTCCGTTTCTGAAGGGAAACACACAGCACACTTCTCATCCATGAAACACACTCTGCTTTAGAGCAAGAAGCACGCTCTTGCTTTCTAGAGTCTCTAATAAGGCGGGAAACGTGAGTGTGCTCAGAACAAAAGAACTGTGCTTCCTACACACACGGACCATATCTAGTTCAACTCTGCTTGTGAAACTGATACAAACCACAGGCCCTATAACATCCAATGCTTTTCAGTGAAGAGCGAGAAACGTGTAAGCTTCGTGAACCATGTGGCTTCCTTTTAGCTCAAAAGTGACTGCGTTTACCCGAAACGAAATCTTGCTTGTAGGAAGACACAGTGCCTGGCATTTAACTCCGTTTCTGAAGGGAAACACACAGCACACTTCTCATCTATGAAACACACTCTGCTTTAGAGCAACAAGCACGCTATTGCTTTCTAGGGTCTCTAATAAGGCAGGAAACGTGAGTGTGCTCAGAACAAAAGAACTGTGTTTCCTACACACACGGACCATATCTAGTTCAACTCTGCTACTGAAACTGATACAAACCACAGGCCCTCTAACATCCAATCCTTTATAGTGAAGAGCAAGAAACGTGTGAGCTTCGTGAACCATGTGGCTTGGTTTGAGCTCAAAAGTGACTGCGTTTACCCGAAACGAAGTCTTGCTTGTAGGAAGACACAGAGCCTGGCATTTAACTCCGTTTCTGAAGGGAAACACACAGCACACTTCTCATCCATGAAACACACTCTGCTTTAGAGCAAGAAGCACACTCTTGCTTTCTAGAGTCTCTAATAAGGCGGGAAATGTGAGTGTGCTCAGAACAAAATCACTGTGTTTCCTACACACACGGACCATATCTAGTTCAACTCTGCTACTGAAACTGATACAAACCACAGGCCCTCTAACATCCAATGCTTTTCAGTGAAGAGCGAGAAACGTGTGAGCTTCGTGAACCATGTGGCTTGGTTTGAGCTCAAAAGTGACTGCGTTTACCCGAAACGAAGTCTTGCTTGTAGGAAGACACAGAGCCTGGCATTTAACTCCGTTTCTGAAGGGAAACACACAGCACACTTCTCATCCATGAAACACACTCTGCTTTAGAGCAAGAAGCACGCTCTTGCTTTCTAGAGTCTCTAATAAGGCGGGAAATGTGAGTGTGCTCAGAACAAAAGAACTGTGTTTCCTACACACACGGACCATATCTAGTTCAACTCTGCTTCTGAAACTGATACAAACCACAGGCCCTCTAACATCCTATGCTTTTCAGTGAAGAGCGAGAAACGTGTGAGCTTCGTGAACCATGTGGCTTCATTTGAGCTCAAAAGTGACTGTGTTTACCTGAAACGAAGTCTTGCTTGTAGGAAGACACAGAGCCTGGCATTTAACTCCGTTTCTGAAGTGAAACACACAGCACACTTCTCATCCATGAAACACACTCTGCTTTAGAGCAAGAAGCACGCTCTTGCTTTCTAGAGTCTCTAATAAGGCGGGAAACGTGAGTGTGCTCAGAACAAAAGAACTGTGTTTCCTACACACACGGACCATATCTAGTTCAACTCTGCTACTGAAACTGATACAAACCACAGGCCCTCTAACATCCAATGCTTTTCAGTGAAGAGCGGGAAACGTGTGAGCTTCGTGAACCATGTGGCTTGGTTTGAGCTCAAAAGTGACTGCGTTTACCCGAAACGAAGTCTTGCTTGTAGGAAGACACAGAGCCTGGCATTTAACTCCGGTTCTGAAGGGAAACACACAGCACACTTCTCATCCATGAAACACACTCTGCTTTAGAGCAAGAAGCACGCTCTTGCTTTCTAGAGTCTCTAATAAGGCGGGAAACGTGAGTGTGCTCAGAACAAAAGAACTGTGCTTCCTACACACACGGACCATATCTAGTTCAACTCTGCTACTGAAACTGATACAAACCACAGGCCCTATAACATCCAATGCTTTTCAGTGAAGAGCGAGAAACGTGTGAGCTTCGTGAACCATGTGGCTTGGTTTGAGCTCAAAAGTGACTGTGTTTACCCGAAACGAAGTCTTGCTTGTAGGAAGACACAGAGCCTGGCATTTAACTCCGTTTCTGAAGGGAAACACACAGCTCACTTCTCATCCATGAAACACACTCTGCTTTAGAGCAAGAAGCACGCTCTTGCTTTCTAGAGTCTCTAATAAGGCGGGTAACGTGAGTGTGCTCAGAACAAAAGAACTGTGTTTCTTACACGCACGGACCATATCTAGTTCAACTCTGCTTCTGAAACTGATACAAACCACAGGCCCCCTAACATCCAATGCTTTTCAGTGAAGAGCGAGAAACGTGTGAGCTTCGTGAACCATGTGGCTTCCTTTGAGCTCAAAAGTGACTGCGTTTACCCGAAACGAAATCTTGCTTGTAGGAAGACACAGTGCCTGGCATTTAACTCCGTTTCTGAAGGGAAACACACAGCACACTTCTCATCTATGAAACACACTCTTCTTTAGAGCAAGAAGCACGCTCTTGCTTTCTAGAGTCTCTAATAAGGCAGGAAACGTGAGTGTGCTCAGAACAAAAGAACTGTGTTTCCTACACACACGGACCATATCTAGTTCAACTCTGCTACTGAAACTGATACAAACCACAGGCCCTCTAACATCCAATGCTATTCAGTGAAGAGCGAGAAAGGTGTGAGCTTCGTGAACCATGTGGCTTGGTTTGAGCTCAAAAGTGACTGCGTTTAACCGAAACGAAGTCTTGCTTGTAGGAAGACACAGAGCCTGGCATTTAACTCCGTTTCTGAAGGGAAACACACAGCACACTTCTCATCCATGAAACACACTCTGCTTTAGAGCAAGAAGCACGCTCTTGCTTTCTAGAGTCTCTAATAAGGCGGGAAATGTGAGTGTGCTCAGAACAAAAGAACTGTGTTTCCTACACACATGGACCATATCTAGTTCAACTCTGCTTCTGAAACTGATACAAACCACAGGCCCTCTAACATCCTATGCTTTTCAGTGAAGAGCGAGAAACGTGTGAGCTTCATGAATCATGTGGCTTCATTTGAGCTCAAAAGTGACTGTGTTTACCTGAAACGAAGTCTTGCTTGTAGGAAGACACAGAGCCTGGCATTTAACTCCGTTTCTGAAGTGAAACACACAGCACACTTCTCATCCATGAAACACACTCTGCTTTAGAGCAAGAAGCACGCTCTTGCTTTCTAGAGTCTCTAATAAGGCGGGAAACGTGAGTGTGCTCAGAACAAAAGAACTGTGTTTCCTACACACACGGACCATATCTAGTTCAACTCTGCTACTGAAACTGATACAAACCACAGGCCCTCTAACATCCAATGCTTTTCAGTGAAGAGCGAGAAACGTGTGAGCTTCGTGAACCATGTGGCTTGGTTTGAGCTCAAAAGTGACTGCGTTTACCCGAAACGAAGTCTTGCTTGTAGGAAGACACAGAGCCTGGCATTTAACTCCGTTTCTGAAGGGAAACACACAGCACACTTCTCATCCATGAAACACACTCTGCTTTAGAGCAAGAAGCACGCTCTTGCTTTCTAGAGTCTCTAATAAGGCCGGAAACTTGAGTGTGCTCAGAACAAAAGAACTGTGTTTCCTACACACACGGACCATATCTAGTTCAACTCTGCTTCTGAAACTGATACAAACCACAGGCCCTCTAACATCCAATGCTTTTCAGTGAAGAGCGAGAAACGTGTGAGCTTTGTGAACCATGTGGCTTCGTTTGAGCTCAAAAGTGACTGCGTTTACCCGAAACGAAGTCTTGCTTGTAGGAAGACACAGAGCCTGGCATTTAACTCCGTTTCTGAAGGGAAACACACAGCACACTACTCATCCATGAAACACACTCTGCTTCAGAGGAAGAAGCACGCTCTTGCTTTCTAGAGTCTCTAAAAAGGCGGGAAACGTGAGTGTGCTCAGAACAAAAGAACTGTGTTTCCTACACACACGGACCATATCTAGTTCAACTCTGCTTCTGAAACTGATACAAATCATAGGCCCTCTAACATCCAATGTTTTCAGTGAAGAGCGAGAAACGTGTGAGCTTTCTGAACCATGTGGCTTCGTTTGAGCTCAAAAGTGACTGCGTTTACCCGAAACGAAATATTGCTTGTAGGAAGACACAGAGCATGGCATTTAACTCCGTTTCTGAAGGGAAACACACAGCACACTTCTCATCCATGAAACACACTCTGCTTTAGAGCAAGAAGCACGCTCTTGCTTTCTAGAGTCTCTAATAAGGCGGGAAACGTGAGTGTGCTCAGAACAAAAGAACTGTGCTTCCTACACACACGGACCATATCTAGTTCAACTCTGCTTCTGAAACTGATACAAACCACAGGCCCTATAACATCCAATGCTTTTCAGTGAAGAGCGAGAAACGTGTGAGCTTCGTGAACCATGTGGCTTGGTTTGAGCTCAAAAGTGACTGTGTTTACCCGAAACGAAGTCTTGCTTGTAGGAAGACACAGAGCCTGGCATTTAACTCCGTTTCTGAAGGGAAACACACAGCTCACTTCTCATCCATGAAACACACTCTGCTTTAGAGCAAGAAGCACGCTATTGCTTTCTAGAGTCTCTAATAAGGCGGGAAACGTGAGTGTGCTCAGAACAAAAGAACTGTGTTTCTTACACGCACAGACCATATCTAGTTCAACTCTGCTTCTGAAACTGATACAAACCACAGGCCCCCTAACATCCAATGCTTTTCAGTGAAGAGCGTGAAACGTGTGAGCTTCGTGAACCATGTGGCTTCCTTTGAGCTCAAAAGTGACTGCGTTTACCCGAAACGAAATATTGCTTGTAGGAAGACACAGTGCCTGGCATTTAACTCCGTTTCTGAAGGGAAACACACAGCACACTTCTCATCTATGAAACACACTCTGCTTTAGAGCAAGAAGCACGCTATTGCTTTCTAGAGTCTCTAATAAGGCAGGAAACGTGTGTGTGCTCAGAACAAAAGAACTGTGTTTCCTACACACACGGACCATATCTAGTTCAACTCTGCTACTGAAACTGATACAAACCACAGGCCCTCTAACATCCAATGCTTTTCAGTGAAGAGCGAGAAACGTGTGAGCTTCGTGAACCATGTGGCTTGGTTTGAGCTCAAAAGTGACTGCGTTTAACCGAAACGAAGTCTTGCTTGTAGGAAGACACAGAGCCTGGCATTTAACTCCGTTTCTGAAGGGAAACACACAGCACACTTCTCATCCATGAAACACACTCTGCTTTAGAGCAAGAAGCACACTCTTGCTTTCTAGAGTCTCTAATAAGGCGGGAAATGTGAGTGTGCTCAGAACAAAAGAACTGTGTTTCCTACACACACGGACCATATCTAGTTCAACTCTGCTTCTGAAACTGATACAAACCACAGGCCCTCTAACATCCAATGCTTTTCAGTGAAGAGCGAGAAACGTGTGAGCTTCGTGAACCATGTGGCTTCCTTTGAGCTCAAAAGTGACTGCGTTTACCCGAAAGGAAATCTTGCTTGTAGGAAGACACAGTGCCTGGCATTTAACTCCGTTTCTGAAGGGAAACACACAGCACACTTCTCATCTATGAAACACACTCTGCTTTAGAGCAAGAAGCACGCTATTGCTTTCTAGAGTCTCTAATAAGGCAGGAAACGTGAGTGTGCTCAGAACAAAAGAACTGTGTTTCCTACACACACGGACCATATCTAGTTCAACTCTGCTACTGAAACTGATACAAACCACAGGCCCTCTAACATCCAATGCTTTTCAGTGAAGAGCGAGAAACGTGTGAGCTTCGTGAACCATGTGGCTTGGTTTGAGCTCAAAAGTGACTGCGTTTAACCGAAACGAAGTCTTGCTTGTAGGAAGACACAGAGCCTGGCATTTAACTCCGTTTCTGAAGGGAAACACACAGCACACTTCTCATCCATGAAACACACTCTGCTTTAGAGCAAGAAGCACGCTCTTGCTTTCTAGAGTCTCTAATAAGGCGGGAAATGTGAGTGTGCTCAGAACAAAAGAACTGTGTTTCCTACACACACGGACCATATCTAGTTCAACTCTGCTTCTGAAACTGATACAAACCACAGGCCCTCTAACATCCAATGCTTTTCAGTGAAGAGCGAGAAACGTGTGAGCTTCGTGAACCATGTGGCTTCCTTTGAGCTCAAAAGTGACTGCGTTTACCCGAAACGAAATATTGCTTGTAGGAAGACACAGTGCCTGGCATTTAACTCCGTTTCTGAAGGGAAACACACAGCACACTTCTCATCTATGAAACACACTCTGCTTTAGAGCAAGAAGCACGCTATTGCTTTCTAGAGTCTCTAATAAGGCAGGAAACGTGAGTGTGCTCAGAACAAAAGAACTGTGTTTCCTACACACACGGACCATATCTAGTTCAACTCTGCTACTGAAACTGATACAAACCACAGGCCCTCTAACATCCAATGCTTTTCAGTGAAGAGCGAGAAACGTGTGAGCTTCGTGAACCATGTGGCTTGGTTTGAGCTCAAAAGTGACTGGGTTTAACCGAAACGAAGTCTTGCTTGTAGGAAGACACAGAGCCTGGCATTTAACTCCGTTTCTGAAGGGAAACACACAGCACACTTCTCATCCATGAAACACACTCTGCTTTAGAGCAAGAAGCACGCTCTTGCTTTATAGAGTCTCTAATAAGGCGGGAAATGTGAGTGTGCTCAGAACAAAAGAACTGTGTTTCCTACACACACGGACCATATCTAGTTCAACTCTGCTTCTGAAACTGATACAAACCACAGGCCCTCTAACATCCAATGCTTTTCAGTGAAGAGCGAGAAACTTGTGAGCTTCATGAACCATGTGGCTTTGTTTGAGCTCAAAAGTGACTGCGTTTACCCGAAACGAAGTCTTGCTTGTAGGATCACACAGAGCCTGGCATTTAACTCCGTTTCTGAAGTGAAACACACAGCACATTTCTCATCCATGAAACACACTCTGCTTTAGAGCAAGAAGCACACTCTTGCTTTCTAGAGTCTCTAATAAGGCGGGAAACGTGAGTGTGCTCAGAACAAAAGAACTGTGTTTCCTACACACACGGACCATATCTAGTTCAACTCTGCTACTGAAACTGATACAAACCACAGGCCCTCTAACATCCAATGCTTTTCAGTGAAGAGCGAGAAACGTGTGAGCTTCGTGAACCATGTGGCTTGGTTTGAGCTCAAAAGTGACTGCGTTTACCCGAAACGAAGTCTTGCTTGTAGGAAGACACAGAGCCTGGCATTTAACTCCGTTTCTGAAGGGAAACACACAGCACACTACTCATCCATGAAACACACTCTGCTTCAGAGGAAGAAGCACGCTCTTGCTTTCTAGAGTCTCTAAAAAGGCGGGAAACGTGAGTGTGCTCAGAACAAAAGAACTGTGTTTCCTACACACACGGACCATATCTAGTTCAACTCTGCTTCTGAAACTGATACAAATCATAGGCCCTCTAACATCCAATGTTTTCAGTGAAGAGCGAGAAACGTGTGAGCTTTCTGAACCATGTGGCTTCGTTTGAGCTCAAAAGTGACTGCGTTTACCCGAAACGAAATATTGCTTGTAGGAAGACACAGAGCATGGCATTTAACTCCGTTTCTGAAGGGAAACACACAGCACACTTCTCATCCATGAAACACACTCTGCTTTAGAGCAAGAAGCACGCTCTTGCTTTCTAGAGTCTCTAATAAGGCGGGAAACGTGAGTGTGCTCAGAACAAAAGAACTGTGCTTCCTACACACACGGACCATATCTAGTTCAACTCTGCTTCTGAAACTGATACAAACCACAGGCCCTATAACATCCAATGCTTTTCAGTGAAGAGCGAGAAACGTGTGAGCTTCGTGAACCATGTGGCTTGGTTTGAGCTCAAAAGTGACTGTGTTTACCCGAAACGAAGTCTTGCTTGTAGGAAGACACAGAGCCTGGCATTTAACTCCGTTTCTGAAGGGAAACACACAGCTCACTTCTCATCCATGAAACACACTCTGCTTTAGAGCAAGAAGCACGCTATTGCTTTCTAGAGTCTCTAATAAGGCGGGAAACGTGAGTGTGCTCAGAACAAAAGAACTGTGTTTCTTACACGCACAGACCATATCTAGTTCAACTCTGCTTCTGAAACTGATACAAACCACAGGCCCCCTAACATCCAATGCTTTTCAGTGAAGAGCGTGAAACGTGTGAGCTTCGTGAACCATGTGGCTTCCTTTGAGCTCAAAAGTGACTGCGTTTACCCGAAACGAAATATTGCTTGTAGGAAGACACAGTGCCTGGCATTTAACTCCGTTTCTGAAGGGAAACACACAGCACACTTCTCATCTATGAAACACACTCTGCTTTAGAGCAAGAAGCACGCTATTGCTTTCTAGAGTCTCTAATAAGGCAGGAAACGTGTGTGTGCTCAGAACAAAAGAACTGTGTTTCCTACACACACGGACCATATCTAGTTCAACTCTGCTACTGAAACTGATACAAACCACAGGCCCTCTAACATCCAATGCTTTTCAGTGAAGAGCGAGAAACGTGTGAGCTTCGTGAACCATGTGGCTTGGTTTGAGCTCAAAAGTGACTGCGTTTAACCGAAACGAAGTCTTGCTTGTAGGAAGACACAGAGCCTGGCATTTAACTCCGTTTCTGAAGGGAAACACACAGCACACTTCTCATCCATGAAACACACTCTGCTTTAGAGCAAGAAGCACACTCTTGCTTTCTAGAGTCTCTAATAAGGCGGGAAATGTGAGTGTGCTCAGAACAAAAGAACTGTGTTTCCTACACACACGGACCATATCTAGTTCAACTCTGCTTCTGAAACTGATACAAACCACAGGCCCTCTAACATCCAATGCTTTTCAGTGAAGAGCGAGAAACGTGTGAGCTTCGTGAACCATGTGGCTTCCTTTGAGCTCAAAAGTGACTGCGTTTACCCGAAAGGAAATCTTGCTTGTAGGAAGACACAGTGCCTGGCATTTAACTCCGTTTCTGAAGGGAAACACACAGCACACTTCTCATCTATGAAACACACTCTGCTTTAGAGCAAGAAGCACGCTATTGCTTTCTAGAGTCTCTAATAAGGCAGGAAACGTGAGTGTGCTCAGAACAAAAGAACTGTGTTTCCTACACACACGGACCATATCTAGTTCAACTCTGCTACTGAAACTGATACAAACCACAGGCCCTCTAACATCCAATGCTTTTCAGTGAAGAGCGAGAAACGTGTGAGCTTCGTGAACCATGTGGCTTGGTTTGAGCTCAAAAGTGACTGCGTTTAACCGAAACGAAGTCTTGCTTGTAGGAAGACACAGAGCCTGGCATTTAACTCCGTTTCTGAAGGGAAACACACAGCACACTTCTCATCCATGAAACACACTCTGCTTTAGAGCAAGAAGCACGCTCTTGCTTTCTAGAGTCTCTAATAAGGCGGGAAATGTGAGTGTGCTCAGAACAAAAGAACTGTGTTTCCTACACACACGGACCATATCTAGTTCAACTCTGCTTCTGAAACTGATACAAACCACAGGCCCTCTAACATCCAATGCTTTTCAGTGAAGAGCGAGAAACGTGTGAGCTTCGTGAACCATGTGGCTTCCTTTGAGCTCAAAAGTGACTGCGTTTACCCGAAACGAAATATTGCTTGTAGGAAGACACAGTGCCTGGCATTTAACTCCGTTTCTGAAGGGAAACACACAGCACACTTCTCATCTATGAAACACACTCTGCTTTAGAGCAAGAAGCACGCTATTGCTTTCTAGAGTCTCTAATAAGGCAGGAAACGTGAGTGTGCTCAGAACAAAAGAACTGTGTTTCCTACACACACGGACCATATCTAGTTCAACTCTGCTACTGAAACTGATACAAACCACAGGCCCTCTAACATCCAATGCTTTTCAGTGAAGAGCGAGAAACGTGTGAGCTTCGTGAACCATGTGGCTTGGTTTGAGCTCAAAAGTGACTGGGTTTAACCGAAACGAAGTCTTGCTTGTAGGAAGACACAGAGCCTGGCATTTAACTCCGTTTCTGAAGGGAAACACACAGCACACTTCTCATCCATGAAACACACTCTGCTTTAGAGCAAGAAGCACGCTCTTGCTTTATAGAGTCTCTAATAAGGCGGGAAATGTGAGTGTGCTCAGAACAAAAGAACTGTGTTTCCTACACACACGGACCATATCTAGTTCAACTCTGCTTCTGAAACTGATACAAACCACAGGCCCTCTAACATCCAATGCTTTTCAGTGAAGAGCGAGAAACTTGTGAGCTTCATGAACCATGTGGCTTTGTTTGAGCTCAAAAGTGACTGCGTTTACCCGAAACGAAGTCTTGCTTGTAGGATCACACAGAGCCTGGCATTTAACTCCGTTTCTGAAGTGAAACACACAGCACATTTCTCATCCATGAAACACACTCTGCTTTAGAGCAAGAAGCACACTCTTGCTTTCTAGAGTCTCTAATAAGGCGGGAAACGTGAGTGTGCTCAGAACAAAAGAACTGTGTTTCCTACACACACGGACCATATCTAGTTCAACTCTGCTACTGAAACTGATACAAACCACAGGCCCTCTAACATCCAATGCTTTTCAGTGAAGAGCGAGAAACGTGTGAGCTTCGTGAACCATGTGGCTTGGTTTGAGCTCAAAAGTGACTGCGTTTACCCGAAACGAAGTCTTGCTTGTAGGAAGACACAGAGCCTGGCATTTAACTCCGTTTCTGAAGGGAAACACACAGCACACTTCTCATCCATGAAACACACTCTCCTTTAGAGCAAGAAGCACGCTCTTGCTTTCTAGAGTCTCTAATAAGGCGGGAAACTTGAGTGTGCTCAGAAAAAAAGAACTGTGTTTCCTAAACACACGGACCATATCTAGTTCAACTCTGCTTCTGAAACTGATACAAACCACAGGCCCTCTAACATCCAATGCTTTTCCGTGAAGAGCGAGAAACGTGTGAGCTTTGTGAACCATGTGGCTTCGTTTGAGCTCAAAAGTGACTGCCTTTACCCGAAACGAAGTCTTGCTTGTAGGAAGACACAGAGCCTGGCATTTAACTCCGTTTCTGAAGGGAAACACACAGCACACTTCTCATCTATGAAACACACTCTGCTTTAGAGCAAGAAGCACGCTATTGCTTTCTAGAGTCTCTAATAAGGCAGGAAACGTGAGTGTGCTCAGAACAAAAGAACTGTGTTTCCTACACACACGGACCATATCTAGTTCAACTCTGCTACTGAAACTGATACAAACCACAGGCCCTCTAACATCCAATGCTTTTCAGTGAAGAGCGAGAAACGTGTGAGCTTCGTGAACCATGTGGCTTTGTTTGAGCTCAAAAGTGACTGCGTTTACCCGAAACGAAGTCTTGCTTGTAGGATCACACAGAGCCTGGCATTTAACTCCGTTTCTGAAGTGAAACACACAGCACATTTCTCATCCATGAAACACACTCTGCTTTAGAGCAAGAAGCACGCTCTTGCTTTCTAGAGTCTCTAATAAGGCGGGAAACGTGAGTGTGCTCATAACAAAAGAACTGTGTTTCCTACACACACGGACCATATCTAGTTCAACTCTGCTACTGAAACTGATACAAACCACAGGCCCTCTAACATCCAATGCTTTTCAGTGAAGAGCGAGAAACGTGTGAGCTTCGTGAACCATGTGGCTTGGTTTGAGCTCAAAAGTGACTGCGTTTACCCGAAACGAAGTCTTGCTTGTAGGAAGACACAGAGCCTGGCATTTAACTCCGTTTCTGAAGGGAAACACACAGCACACTTCTCATCCATGAAACACACTCTCCTTTAGAGCAAGAAGCACGCTCTTGCTTTCTAGAGTCTCTAATAAGGCGGGAAACTTGAGTGTGCTCAGAAAAAAAGAACTGTGTTTCCTAAACACACGGACCATATCTAGTTCAACTCTGCTTCTGAAACTGATACAAACCACAGGCCCTCTAACATCCAATGCTTTTCCGTGAAGAGCGAGAAACGTGTGAGCTTTGTGAACCATGTGGCTTCGTTTGAGCTCAAAAGTGACTGCCTTTACCCGAAACGAAGCCTTGCTTGTAGGAAGACACAGAGCCTGGCATTTAACTCCGTTACTGAAGGGAAACACACAGCACACTTCTCATCCATGAAACACACTCTGCTTTAGAGCAAGAAGCACGCTCTTGCTTTCTAGAGTCTCTAATAAGGCGGGTAATGTGAGTGTGCTCAGAACAAAAGAACTGTGTTTTCTACACACACGGACCATATCTAGTTCAACTCTGCTTCTGAAACGGATACAAACTACAGGCCCTCTAACATCCAATGCTTTTCAGTGAAGAGCGAGAAACGTGTGAGCTTCGTGAACCATGTGGCTTCTTTGGAGCTAAAAAGTTTCTGCGTTTACCCGAAACGAAGTCTAGCTTGTAGGAAGACTCAGAGCCTGGCATTTAACTCCGTTTCTGAAGAGAAACACACAGCACACTTCTCATCCATGAAACACACTCTGCTTTAGAGCAAGAAGCACGCTCTTGCTTTCTAGAGTCTCTAATAAGGCGGGAAATGTGAGTGTGCTCAGAACAAAAGAACTGTGTTTCCTAAACACACGGACCATATCTAGTTCAACTCTGCTTCTGAAACTGATACAAACCACAGGCTCTCTAACATCCAATGCTTTTCAGTGAAGAGCGAGAAACGTGTGAGCTTTGTGAACCATGTGGCTTCGTTTGAGCTCAAAAGTGACTGCGTTTACCCGAAACGAAGTCTTGCTTGTAGTAAGACACAGAGCCTGGCATTTAACTCTGTTTCTGAAGGGAAACACACAGCACACTTCTCATCCATGAAACACACTCTGCTTTAGAGCAAGAAGCACGCTCTTGCTTTCTAGAGTCTCTAAAAAGGCGGGAAACGTGAGTGTGCTCAGAACAAAAGAACTGTGTTTCCTACACACACGGACCATATCTAGTTCAACTCTGCTTCTGAAACTGATACAAATCATAGGCCCTCTAACATCCAATGTTTTCAGTGAAGAGCGAGAAACGTGTGAGCTTTCTGAACCATGTGGCTTCGTTTGAGCTCAAAAGTGACTGCGTTTACCCGAAACGAAATCTTGCTTGTAGGAAGACACAGAGCATGGCATTTAACTCCGTTTCTGAAGGGAAACACACAGCACACTTCTCATCCATGAAACACACTCTGCTTTAGAGCAAGAAGCACACTCTTGCTTTCTAGAGTCTCTAATAAGGCGGGAAACGTGAGTGTGCTCAGAACAAAAGAACTGTGCTTCCTACACACACGGACCATATCTAGTTCAACTCTGCTACTGAAACTGATACAAACCACAGGCCCTATAACATCCAATGCTTTTCAGTGAAGGGCGAGAAACGTGTGAGCTTCGTGAACCATGTGGCTTGGTTTGAGCTCAAAAGTGACTGTGTTTACCCGAAACGAAGTCTTGCTTGTAGGAAGACACAGAGCCTGGCATTTAACTCCGTTTCTGAAGGGAAACACACAGCTCACTTCTCATCCATGAAACACACTCTGCTTTAGAGCAAGAAGCACGCTCTTGCTTTCTAGAGTCTCTAATAAGGCGGGAAACGTGAGTGTGCTCAGAACAAAAGAACTGTGTTTCTTACACGCACAGACCATATCTAGTTCAACTCTGCTTCTGAAACTGATACAAACCACAGGCCCCCTAACATCCAATGCTTTTCAGTGAAGAGCGTGAAACGTGTGAGCTTCGTGAACCATGTGGCTTCCTTTGAGCTCAAAAGTGACTGCGTTTACCCGAAAGTAAATCTTGCTTGTAGGAAGACACAGTGCCTGGCATTTAACTCCGTTTCTGAAGGGAAACACACAGCACACTTCTCATCTATGAAACACACTCTGCTTTAGAGCAAGAAGCACGCTATTGCTTTCTAGAGTCTCTAATAAGGCAGGAAACGTGAGTGTGCTCAGAACAAAAGAACTGTGTTTCCTACACACACGGACCATATCTAGTTCAACTCTGCTACTGAAACTGATACAAACCACAGGCCCTCTAACATCCAATGCTTTTCAGTGAAGAGCGAGAAACGTGTGAGCTTCGTGAACCATGTGGCTTGGTTTGAGCTCAAAAGTGACTGCGTTTAACCGAAACGAAGTCTTGCTTGTAGGAAGACACAGAGCCTGGCATTTAACTCCGTTTCTGAAGGGAAACACACAGCACACTTCTCATCCATGAAACACACTCTGCTTTAGAGCAAGAAGCACGCTCTTGCTTTCTAGAGTCTCTAATAAGGCGGGAAATGTGAGTGTGCTCAGAACAAAAGAACTGTGTTTCCTACACACACGGACCATATCTAGTTCAACTCTGCTTCTGAAACTGATACAAACCACAGGCCCTCTAACATCCAATGCTTTTCAGTGAAGAGCGAGAAACGTGTGAGCTTCGTGAACCATGTGGCTTCCTTTGAGCTCAAAAGTGACTGCGTTTACCCGAAACGAAATATTGCTTGTAGGAAGACACAGTGCCTGGCATTTAACTCCGTTTCTGAAGGGAAACACACAGCACACTTCTCATCTATGAAACACACTCTGCTTTAGAGCAAGAAGCACGCTATTGCTTTCTAGAGTCTCTAATAAGGCAGGAAACGTGAGTGTGCTCAGAACAAAAGAACTGTGTTTCCTACACACACGGACCATATCTAGTTCAACTCTGCTACTGAAACTGATACAAACCACCGGCCCTCTAACATCCAATGCTTTTCAGTGAAGAGCGAGAAACGTGTGAGCTTCGTGAACCATGTGGCTTGGTTTGAGCTCAAAAGTGACTGCGTTTAACCGAAACGAAGTCTTGCTTGTAGGAAGACACAGAGCCTGGCATTTAACTCCGTTTCTGAAGGGAAACACACAGCACACTTCTCATCCATGAAACACACTCTGCTTTAGAGCAAGAAGCACGCTCTTGCTTTCTAGAGTCTCTAATAAGGCGGGAAATGTGAGTGTGCTCAGAACAAAAGAACTGTGTTTCCTACACACACGGACCATATCTAGTTCAACTCTGCTTCTGAAACTGATACAAATCATAGGCCCTCTAACATCCAATGTTTTCAGTGAAGAGCGAGAAACGTGTGAGCTTTCTGAACCATGTGGCTTCGTTTGAGCTCAAAAGTGACTGCGTTTACCCGAAACGAAATCTTGCTTGTAGGAAGACACAGAGCATGGCATTTAACTCCGTTTCTGAAGGGAAACACACAGCACACTTCTCATCCATGAAACACACTCTGCTTTAGAGCAAGAAGCACGCTCTTGCTTTCTAGAGTCTCTAATAAGGCGGGAAACGTGAGTGTGCTCAGAACAAAAGAACTGTGCTTCCTACACACACGGACCATATCTAGTTCAACTCTGCTACTGAAACTGATACAAACCACAGGCCCTATAACATCCAATGCTTTTCAGTGAAGAGCGAGAAACGTGTGAGCTTCGTGAACCATGTGGCTTGGTTTGAGCTCAAAAGTGACTGTGTTTACCCGAAACGAAGTCTTGCTTGTAGGAAGACACAGAGCCTGGCATTTAACTCCGTTTCTGAAGGGAAACACACAGCTCACTTCTCATCCATGAAACACACTCTGCTTTAGAGCAAGAAGCACGCTCTTGCTTTCTAGAGTCTCTAATTAGGCGGGAAACGTGAGTGTGCTCAGAACAAAAGAACTGTGTTTCTTACACGCACAGACCATATCTAGTTCAACTCTGCTTCTGAAACTGATACAAACCACAGGCCCCCTAACATCCAATGCTTTTCAGTGAAGAGCGTGAAACGTGTGAGCTTCGTGAACCATGTGGCTTCCTTTGAGCTCAAAAGTGACTGCGTTTACCCGAAAGGAAATCTTGCTTGTAGGAAGACACAGTGCCTGGCATTTAACTCCGTTTCTGAAGGGAAACACACAGCACACTTCTCATCTATGAAACACACTCTGCTTTAGAGCAAGAAGCACGCTATTGCTTTCTAGAGTCTCTAATAAGGCAGGAAACGTGAGTGTGCTCAGAACAAAAGAACTGTGTTTCCTACACACACGGACCATATCTAGTTCAACTCTGCTACTGAAACTGATACAAACCACAGGCCCTCTAACATCCAATGCTTTTCAGTGAAGAGCGAGAAACGTGTGAGCTTCGTGAACCATGTGGCTTGGTTTGAGCTCAAAAGTGACTGCGTTTAACCGAAACGAAGTCTTGCTTGTAGGAAGACACAGAGCCTGGCATTTAACTCCGTTTCTGAAGGGAAACACACAGCACACTTCTCATCCATGAAACACACTCTGCTTTAGAGCAAGAAGCACGCTCTTGCTTTCTAGAGTCTCTAATAAGGCGGGAAATGTGAGTGTGCTCAGAACAAAAGAACTGTGTTTCCTACACACACGGACCATATCTAGTTCAACTCTGCTTCTGAAACTGATACAAACCACAGGCCCTCTAACATCCAATGCTTTTCAGTGAAGAGCGAGAAACGTGTGAGCTTCGTGAACCATGTGGCTTCCTTTGAGCTCAAAAGTGACTGCGTTTACCCGAAAGGAAATCTTGCTTGTAGGAAGACACAGTGCCTGGCATTTAACTCCGTTTCTGAAGGGAAACACACAGCACACTTCTCATCTATGAAACACACTCTGCTTTAGAGCAAGAAGCACGCTATTGCTTTCTAGAGTCTCTAATAAGGCAGGAAACGTGAGTGTGCTCAGAACAAAAGAACTGTGTTTCCTACACACACGGACCATATCTAGTTCAACTCTGCTACTGAAACTGATACAAACCACAGGCCCTCTAACATCCAATGCTTTTCAGTGAAGAGCGAGAAACGTGTGAGCTTCGTGAACCATGTGGCTTGGTTTGAGCTCAAAAGTGACTGCGTTTAACCGAAACGAAGTCTTGCTTGTAGGAAGACACAGAGCCTGGCATTTAACTCCGTTTCTGAAGGGAAACACACAGCACACTTCTCATCCATGAAACACACTCTGCTTTAGAGCAAGAAGCACGCTCTTGCTTTCTAGAGTCTCTAATAAGGCGGGAAATGTGAGTGTGCTCAGAACAAAAGAACTGTGTTTCCTACACACACGGACCATATCTAGTTCAACTCTGCTTCTGAAACTGATACAAATCATAGGCCCTCTAACATCCAATGTTTTCAGTGAAGAGCGAGAAACGTGTGAGCTTTCTGAACCATGTGGCTTCGTTTGAGCTCAAAAGTGACTGCGTTTACCCGAAACGAAATCTTGCTTGTAGGAAGACACAGAGCATGGCATTTAACTCCGTTTCTGAAGGGAAACACACAGCACACTTCTCATCCATGAAACACACTCTGCTTTAGAGCAAGAAGCACGCTCTTGCTTTCTAGAGTCTCTAATAAGGCGGGAAACGTGAGTGTGCTCAGAACAAAAGAACTGTGCTTCCTACACACACGGACCATATCTAGTTCAACTCTGCTACTGAAACTGATACAAACCACAGGCCCTATAACATCCAATGCTTTTCAGTGAAGAGCGAGAAACGTGTGAGCTTCGTGAACCATGTGGCTTGGTTTGAGCTCAAAAGTGACTGTGTTTACCCGAAACGAAGTCTTGCTTGTAGGAAGACACAGAGCCTGGCATTTAACTCCGTTTCTGAAGGGAAACACACAGCTCACTTCTCATCCATGAAACACACTCTGCTTTAGAGCAAGAAGCACGCTCTTGCTTTCTAGAGTCTCTAATTAGGCGGGAAACGTGAGTGTGCTCAGAACAAAAGAACTGTGTTTCTTACACGCACAGACCATATCTAGTTCAACTCTGCTTCTGAAACTGATACAAACCACAGGCCCCCTAACATCCAATGCTTTTCAGTGAAGAGCGTGAAACGTGTGAGCTTCGTGAACCATGTGGCTTCCTTTGAGCTCAAAAGTGACTGCGTTTACCCGAAAGGAAATCTTGCTTGTAGGAAGACACAGTGCCTGGCATTTAACTCCGTTTCTGAAGGGAAACACACAGCACACTTCTCATCTATGAAACACACTCTGCTTTAGAGCAAGAAGCACGCTATTGCTTTCTAGAGTCTCTAATAAGGCAGGAAACGTGAGTGTGCTCAGAACAAAAGAACTGTGTTTCCTACACACACGGACCATATCTAGTTCAACTCTGCTACTGAAACTGATACAAACCACAGGCCCTCTAACATCCAATGCTTTTCAGTGAAGAGCGAGAAACGTGTGAGCTTCGTGAACCATGTGGCTTGGTTTGAGCTCAAAAGTGACTGCGTTTAACCAAAACGAAGTCTTGCTTGTAGGAAGACACAGAGCCTGGCATTTAACTCCGTTTCTGAAGGGAAACACACAGCACACTTCTCATCCATGAAACACACTCTGCTTTAGAGCAAGAAGCACGCTCTTGCTTTCTAGAGTCTCTAATAAGGCGGGAAATGTGAGTGTGCTCAGAACAAAAGAACTGTGTTTCCTACACACACGGACCATATCTAGTTCAACTCTGCTTCTGAAACTGATACAAACCACAGGCCCTCTAACATCCAATGCTTTTCAGTGAAGAGCGAGAAACGTGTGAGCTTCGTGAACCATGTGGCTTCCTTTGAGCTCAAAAGTGACTGCGTTTACCCGAAACGAAATATTGCTTGTAGGAAGACACAGTGCCTGGCATTTAACTCCGTTTCTGAAGGGAAACACACAGCACACTTCTCATCTATGAAACACACTCTGCTTTAGAGCAAGAAGCACGCTATTGCTTTCTAGAGTCTCTAATAAGGCAGGAAACGTGAGTGTGCTCAGAACAAAAGAACTGTGTTTCCTACACACACGGACCATATCTAGTTCAACTCTGCTTCTGAAACTGATACAAATCATAGGCCCTCTAACATCCAATGTTTTCAGTGAAGAGCGAGAAACGTGTGAGCTTTCTGAACCATGTGGCTTCGTTTGAGCTCAAAAGTGACTGCGTTTACCCGAAACGAAATCTTGCTTGTAGGAAGACACAGAGCATGGCATTTAACTCCGTTTCTGAAGGGAAACACACAGCACACTTCTCATCCATGAAACACACTCTGCTTTAGAGCAAGAAGCACGCTCTTGCTTTCTAGAGTCTCTAATAAGGCGGGAAACGTGAGTGTGCTCAGAACAAAAGAACTGTGCTTCCTACACACACGGACCATATCTAGTTCAACTCTGCTACTGAAACTGATACAAACCACAGGCCCTATAACATCCAATGCTTTTCAGTGAAGAGCGAGAAACGTGTGAGCTTCGTGAACCATGTGGCTTGGTTTGAGCTCAAAAGTGACTGTGTTTACCCGAAACGAAGTCTTGCTTGTAGGAAGACACAGAGCCTGGCATTTAACTCCGTTTCTGAAGGGAAACACACAGCTCACTTCTCATCCATGAAACACACTCTGCTTTAGAGCAAGAAGCACGCTCTTGCTTTCTAGAGTCTCTAATTAGGCGGGAAACGTGAGTGTGCTCAGAACAAAAGAACTGTGTTTCTTACACGCACAGACCATATCTAGTTCAACTCTGCTTCTGAAACTGATACAAACCACAGGCCCCCTAACATCCAATGCTTTTCAGTGAAGAGCGTGAAACGTGTGAGCTTCGTGAACCATGTGGCTTCCTTTGAGCTCAAAAGTGACTGCGTTTACCCGAAAGGAAATCTTGCTTGTAGGAAGACACAGTGCCTGGCATTTAACTCCGTTTCTGAATGGAAACACACAGCACACTTCTCATCTATGAAACACACTCTGCTTTAGAGCAAGAATCACGCTATTGCTTTCTAGAGTCTCTAATAAGGCAGGAAACGTGAGTGTGCTCAGAACAAAAGAACTGTGTTTCCTACACACACGGACCATATCTAGTTCAACTCTGCTACTGAAACTGATACAAACCACAGGCCCTCTAACATCCAATGCTTTTCAGTGAAGAGCGAGAAACGTGTGAGCTTCGTGAACCATGTGGCTTGGTTTGAGCTCAAAAGTGACTGCGTTTAACCGAAACGAAGTCTTGCTTGTAGGAAGACACAGAGCCTGGCATTTAACTCCGTTTCTGAAGGGAAACACACAGCACACTTCTCATCCATGAAACACACTCTGCTTTAGAGCAAGAAGCACGCTCTTGCTTTCTAGAGTCTCTAATAAGGCGGGAAATGTGAGTGTGCTCAGAACAAAAGAACTGTGTTTCCTACACACACGGACCATATCTAGTTCAACTCTGCTTCTGAAACTGATACAAACCACAGGCCCTCTAACATCCAATGCTTTTCAGTGAAGAGCGAGAAACGTGTGAGCTTCGTGAACCATGTGGCTTCCTTTGAGCTCAAAAGTGACTGCGTTTACCCGAAACGAAATATTGCTTGTAGGAAGACACAGTGCCTGGCATTTAACTCCGTTTCTGAAGGGAAACACACAGCACACTTCTCATCTATGAAACACACTCTGCTTTAGAGCAAGAAGCACGCTATTGCTTTCTAGAGTCTCTAATAAGGCAGGAAACGTGAGTGTGCTCAGAACAAAAGAACTGTGTTTCCTACACACACGGACCATATCTAGTTCAACTCTGCTACTGAAACTGATACAAACCACAGGCCCTCTAACATCCAATGCTTTTCAGTGAAGAGCGAGAAACGTGTGAGCTTCGTGAACCATGTGGCTTGGTTTGAGCTCAAAAGTGACTGCGTTTAACCGAAACGAAGTCTTGCTTGTAGGAAGACACAGAGCCTGGCATTTAACTCCGTTTCTGAAGGGAAACACACAGCACACTTCTCATCCATGAAACACACTCTGCTTTAGAGCAAGAAGCACGCTCTTGCTTTCTAGAGTCTCTAATAAGGCGGGAAATGTGAGTGTGCTCAGAACAAAAGAACTGTGTTTCCTACACACACGGACCATATCTAGTTCAACTCTGCTTCTGAAACTGATACAAATCATAGGCCCTCTAACATCCAATGTTTTCAGTGAAGAGCGAGAAACGTGTGAGCTTTCTGAACCATGTGGCTTCGTTTGAGCTCAAAAGTGACTGCGTTTTCCCGAAACAAAATCTTGCTTGTAGGAAGACACAGAGCATGGCATTTAACTCCGTTTCTGAAGGGAAACACACAGCACACTTCTCATCCATGAAACACACTCTGCTTTAGAGCAAGAAGCACGCTCTTGCTTTCTAGAGTCTCTAATAAGGCGGGAAACGTGAGTGTGCTCAGAACAAAAGAACTGTGCTTCCTACACACACGGACCATATCTAGTTCAACTCTGCTACTGAAACTGATACAAACCACAGGCCCTATAACATCCAATGCTTTTCAGTGAAGAGCGAGAAACGTGTGAGCTTCGTGAACCATGTGGCTTGGTTTGAGCTCAAAAGTGACTGTGTTTACCCGAAACGAAGTCTTGCTTGTAGGAAGACACAGAGCCTGGCATTTAACTCCGTTTCTGAAGGGAAACACACAGCTCACTTCTCATCCATGAAACACACTCTGCTTTAGAGCAAGAAGCACGCTCTTGCTTTCTAGAGT
>CATKUM010000266.1:0-67243 GCA_949786405.1 Onychomys arenicola | reverse complement strand
TAATTTGACGTATGATTCGTGAGGAGCAGACGCCTCGAGGGACTCGACTGGTGAGTGCTGGGATCGGGTTCGTTTACAGCGCTGCCATTCCTATATGTGCCGCTTACACCCAAGGAGTCTCGAGAATCCACTCTTCCTGCTTCCCGGCTATGTACTCGTTAGCTACATCGGATACTGCAGCATTCATACAACAGTTCAAATAGAGATTACCATTACCTTGAGCAGATTTTCTTAGACCGCCTTCATTGGTTTGCCGTAGAGCGTCATTTCCTTCGAATGATCTCGCATTAAACTGCGACGGTGCTGTTGCCCCAGGCGTTTGTGAGCTACGTTCGACCACGACAGTTGTGGTTGTGGCCCTGTGCGCTATATGGAAAAAAGACTGTGCAGCCGCTGACGATGCGACGGGTGACGTTGGCGAGGATATGCTCCCCGGCTTCTCCGGTGTGCTGCTAACTCTTGGTGAGCTACGTAAAGCTCCCTCCGACGACTCAACATCTTGAGGAAATCCGATGTCACTGAATTCCTGCAACCAAGCACACCTCAGACATGACCCGTGAGCTGTCTCGGGTAGAGTGTCGTTGGACGCAAAGGTACAATCCATCATGTTCCATCGTGAAAACAACCGAGTGCAGCTCTGCAGAGGCCACGCCATGGTAAACGTTGTCATGCCGCTTACTGCATCATCAGTTACAGCAGCCAGGCGACGTGGCACCATCAAACGTCTATTTTGGTCAAAACCCTCAACGGCAACTGGGCACTTTGATACATCCTTCTTCGCAGAGAACCGTTTGTTCTTTTTGCCATGCAGCCATGGTCATTCCCTGCAGAGAGGCATACCAGATTGCATCAGAAGAGGCCTTCAAGGCCCCGACGTTATGTTCATCCTCTAGCGAAGCGTCTCAGCGTTGTGCCAACCATTGTGTTAGACGAATCCCGTTAAAGCGTCACCATCGAGTCCACTAGTGAGCGTTGTCCGCATTCTACCGACATTCACGCGGGATAGCAGCGACAAGCATTTTCGTCCACATTTGTAAGCTGATACACGACCCAAAAGAAGTCCTCATCAACGACCGCGGCTGATGAGAACCTGCGGTGCCGTAGTCCAAACGAACGTAGTGTACATCAAAACACTTCTCCTGTTTTCCTCCACTACCGCTGGGAATCCGTTAACTTAATACTCCTTACTCAAATCGTCCGTGTTATGCACCGTAGAGTCTGTGACGAAAGAGCGACGGGGTCACGGCAAACACGGCAGCACATAGATATATCACCAGATGATGAACGGGAACCGTTATGGTTCGCGCCGTCGAAGTCTTAGGTGAGAAGCGTTAAGAGTCTGTCTTTCACCAATGTGAGATGCGGATGATTACAAGACGCGAACGTCACTACCTGTTGGGCATCGTTGTGCTATCGCCGTTGTGTTCCGTTATACACCAAACTTGCTGAAAAAGAAATCTCTTCTCCACAGTTAAGTTCACTCGAGGGCACTGTTGTGCGCCAGAAAAAAAAGAACATCAAGGGGTGTGTCGTTGCCTTTGTACATAACGCAGAACAAGGCATTTACAGGAAGAATGCCATCCGCTCTGCTGAACATGACAGCCGATAGCTTTGCCGCCATCAAGTCTGAACAATCAACTCTCGAAGAGGCTTTTACCCTCTTTGGTGGAAACAAAGCGCCACGTAGATGTTGCATGCCCAAAATTGCGGCAATTACGACTCTACACTCCACGAGGAAGCGACCGGGACGGCCAAAAGTATCCTTTGATGGCACCGTGCAGTCCACTATGGCAGGGGCACCCCTTGGACGCTTGTTAATGCTGAATACGAAAAGCAGATTTGCTGTAAACGGCAAACGCAGCTGGCTGTCAACTCGAACGACCGGTGTTCCTCTCGCAGATAGCAGTTGCGAGGAGACGGAAGTCTGAAGCACGGTAGCACGATGTACCTTAGCGCAGTCTGGCCCGTGGGGTGGTGCTACATTAGCAGCTGCCACATTCGGCCGTCCGGCGCTCTCTGAAAACCGTAAGGGCCTGGGAAACTACGACTACTTCAAAGGGACAGGGCCCAATCTTGCCTTGCGACTGAGATCTGCAGCTACTTTAAGAGCAACAGTTGCTCCGCCAGCTGTTGGGATACCTGAGAGAGATGAAGCATCGAAGGTTCCTTTCGAAGACCCACTTTCCAGTTCGGAAGGCACGACATGCAATGCGCGGGGACAGCGGATCCGGAAAGTGGGCCGGACAGAAGCGGCGATATCATTGGCCGCTAAATCAAATAAAGCACACATCCGCGGCAACGTCACGAACGCTCAGTCAATAACACATAGAGTTTCTCGTGCTTTATTGTATACCACCAATGTGGGACAGGATTTGCAAGATAATTGCTCGCATCCGTGGAGGCAGGTGCAATCTTCCAGGCTTCTCTCCGGTAAGCGGACTGGTCTTTTTTCTTCAGATGTCTATAACGTGTCTCCCTATAAATAAGATCTGCCACGTTTTACCATGCTCGAAAACCTAGCTCTTATCCCACTAGGCAGTTCTCTGCGTCTTTTTCAATGAATGGAATAGTTGAGTACGTAGATACACTCTCACCGTCATAGATTGGAATTGTGCAACGCACGTCGTGAACAGCTTCAGACGGTGCACAACGTATGCGATCCTTGCCCTGTTTCTCGACCCGCACATCCCTGCAATCCACGAAACTGTTGTCGGGCGGATGGGCGGAGCACCACGAAATATCGCACCTGCGAACCACCTCACACAGCATTGTACTTCATGATGCCTGTCTTGAGAGAAAAAAGTGACCTTCACAATCTCGTAGCGGATACCCCCGACAAGATGCACACGCAACGGAGCCACCATCTGCTACTCTACTCGCGACTAGCGTCTAATCTAATTGGTATGTAACAGTGAAACCAAGGTGAATGTGTACGTTTGCGACGCACTAAATTCGACGTGGAGAACAGAGACTTGTGCCTGCGTGTTCATCTTGTATTTCTGCGCATAGACGCTGCTAATTTCAAGATCACGCTACCTTTTCCGACGACAACATGCACTGTGCGGCTGCGAATTCAAGTGCGAGACTGACCTGCGTGTAATCGCCCCGCCAGTACTGAGTACTTCAGTAGAAGAAGGATGCCCTGGGATGCGGTCTGACACGGCTGGAAGTGAGACGAGAGTTCGCTTTGTTTTGTAGAAATCCACCCAGATGTTTTTTTCAAGCGGGGTGCAAACCTTTCGCACAAGAAGCACAGGCAATTACGGGGTAGAATTTGCTCTGGAGAAAAGCGTGCAGAGATCCCAGGTAAGAAGCAGGACTGCAGATGCATCATGACCGGACAAGAAAAAATCACTCCAGCCAGTGCCACTCTGGCCATAGAATTGAGCACCGACGCTTTCATGTCAAAATGAATTCCTCTGCATTGTAGACCTTCCAGTGCAGGTGAACTACTGTCATGAAAAGTATCAGCTGCAAGGGTTGCGGCAGTTTGCCAATGTATAAAACAACACTGCTGACGACCTTCTTGCACTATGCTGTGTAGGCCTTTAGTGTCACACATGAGACTGTCGTTCTGATGAATTGGAGAGATTTTTTTTAGTATACTTTGAACGACAACATTTCTGTCGCATAAAATATACTGGATAATTTAGCACGACCTATCAGCCTATATTCGTGTGTAAGTTTATGCATTAAGGAATGAGAAAGGCTGCTGAAGGTAGTCATCGTCAAACATCTTAGTTCACAGACGGTGACTTTATTTGTATCATTGTGCGTCGACACAAACACATGCACATACATAAATGTAGACACAAGCCACTTGTCGAGTACTTACGCTTATTACCTTTGGGCCAGTGTTGTTCCGGACTGCAACAACTCTCAAAAAGTGGGGAAGTATCCCAGAGTCCAAAACAGGTCGTCGGCAACTCCGCTGTGCCTCTGCAAACGTTGCTGCATAGGGTTCAGAGTCCACACTTTAAAAAGTATACCATTTCAGCTTGAGGTGAACAGAAGGGGTCCAAGCACTCTTCCCCTCAGCTGCTGATTGCGGACCGGATTAGCGAGGGTATCAAAAAGCCAGAAAGTGCTGCTCCGATTCTTTCCTCAGGTTTGATACGTGTTTGGATAGGCTAGAGGTGACAGTGCGCTAGCAGAGCCTGTTCTTAACATTAGATGCTGCCTTTCCACAGCTGCACGGCCTACAGTTGCTTCTTTCTTCTACGGTCTACCGGGGGCGCCACGCAAAGGTTAAAGCCTGTTTCTCTGTCTACGCCTGCCGCCGCAGGCACCGTATTCAAAGCAGTCTGAGCGAAGAGTGCAAATTTTTCCGTCACACTCTTCAGTTCCGGGTTGCACCTCATAGTGTGAATTTGCACCGTATCTAGGTTTTTCGAATACACAACTGGTTGCCGTAATATTTTCCCATCGAAAGGTACAAACATTTGGAATACTGCGTGTTCGGATGGCGCTAGACATGTGTGCACATTTGACCAATCGCCTTTCTCCACAACGAGCAGGGCCACCCAGTACTTCGCTGGAACTATAGCCGCCCCGCTCTCGAGGAATTCTGACGGCGTTTGCAGGGCTAGGATGCGTATGCCCCTGGCGAGATTGTAGAAGGTTTTGAAAGGGCAGAATGCAACTCCCTAGGATACAGCAGATAGCTCTGCGAACACCCTCGCACAGCCCCTTGCCGTCCGAAGGGTGTTTGCATAAATCGGACAGGACACGATAACGGCGGCCCACCTTTGAAAAGGGCAACACATCACGTTGAGCCTACGATAGACAAAATGACATTGCCACGAAATTGCCACGAGTACTTAACAGAGGTCCACGGCGCCCCAATCATACCCACTAGGAAAGATTACGATGCCGTTTGTCTTCTGCCTCCCGTCTTCACCGAATAGGGCGACATGCCCATAGGTATCGTTACAACCCCACAGACTGGGCTTCACATTAACACCGAAGAGAATTCTCCGTTCTCTAGCCTGTCAAAGAAGATAAGGCTGTTTACTTTCACAACGTGTCTACAGAATATTTTCTTCAGAGCAAGTAGCAGCCGCATAACCGTAGACATACACAAGCAAGTGTTCTCTCTAGTAAATATAGATTACCGCGTCTTAACTCATGTGCAGAGCTTTTGCATATGCGTTTCACCTGCTTATGTCTTTAGTGTTGTACAAATAAAAACACATCTCATCGAAAGATTCAATGACGTGACGTGCATCATGTGATCGTCCTTGGGGAACAAATGCTTGCTGCACAGACATAATAAGAGAAGAATGTCTGTACACTCACCGGCTGCCGGTGAGCCCCATTTTGCGTAAACATAGCCTGCCGGAGCAACGTGCTCAAAGGAAGACCAGTTCCTTACGCGTCTCCACTGCTGCACGCCAGCCACCGAGCGGTTAGGTGCAAGCGCTCTTGTTTTTGAAAACGGTCGGCAGCAAGGTGGCAGCTGGTCGTTATTCCTGCAGAAGAAGTCGTACCGAATCGGGATGTTACTACTTGCGGCAACGTCCTTCTGGACACACCGGCCGGGGTCAACGTGTGACGCGCAGGACGTGGGAGAATCTGCAAACACAGAGGGCAAAGATGTAGCGCGTCTTTTTGTTATGTAAGGGGCAGAACACTGGGCATTTCTGAAAACCAGTTTCCCCCACGTGAATAGCAAAAGCGTGGACGAGCCAACCTGCTTCGTACTGGAGTGCTCCCGTACGGCGGGAGCAAGACTACTGTGCGCCCCTAGAAGTGAACCGCATCCTCTTTCTCTCTGGTTCCTATCTGGCCACTTCAAAGGTCCCCTCCATACAGACGCAGAGGTCGCATAGCATGTAACATTTGGTCCTTTCAAGAAAGGTGAAAAATACCACTCCAGCAAATCCGCTCCCCGTCCTCCACCTGCAAGAAGCGCTCCCCCTTCGTGGAGACCAGAGCGTGCTGTGTGTACAGGAGAGAATACAGACTATCACATATGTGAGAAAATGCTTTAGACTAACTTCTTCTGGGCAAGGTGGCACAACTGCCAACCTGTCGCAAATTCTGCGACGCAAATTTTTCCCCCCTCGTTATACATGTCACCTGCCGTGGACTAGAAAAGAGACAGGCTCTTCTCTGTTTGTCCTGGTCGGACTTCGTCGCAGAAGAGAGGTGCGACAGCGACGCCAGTGCCACAGTAGAGAACTCCGCAGGCCCCACAAGCTTGTGCGATGCTGATGTATTCGTGTCTCCTCGCTTGTAGTGCCTTTTGTATCGTTCCTCAATCCACAATCTGCCTGCTGCTGGTATGATGTTCTCTTCCATCTTGGAGATGCGGCCGGTTTCTTTGGGGGTCCAACCACCAAACTATCTAGGCTTTTCCTTATCTGACTCCGTTTATTCTCTTCAGCAACGAAGTCCCCTTTATCCCCTCGGGGCCGACGCCAAAATTTGCAAAAAGGTTTTCCTGCTAGACGACCAGCTACCTCCCTCTCAAAAGGTACATGTTTCTCGTTTGGTAGATTGGTTGTTCCGCCTTCTCTGGATGCTGCTCCGAAGGCTTCTTCGCGTGTCGTAATCGCAGGTCGTGGAAGTTCCCCGGGGTTTCCATTAAATTGTATATAGCTGGGCTTGAAGCCTGCAGATGGCAAATTACTTTTTGAGCTGGTTTCTGCCGTGGATCCAAGTGGAGCATTCGCAGAAGACGTCGCGCCCTTTGAAGCGTCGGGCATAACTATTTCGGTCGCAGATGTACTGAGACAAACCTGAAGAAAACTGGGTGTACTTGAAAAGCGCATCACGATGAAGATAAGGGCAGCACAGGTTGTCACAGACAGATCGTACTGGACTTCGACCGTTCGTTGCTCTCACCTGCGTGCCTAAATTCATCAATACTCTACACAACCGTGTGCAGCGTCCAATGCCGCCAGCACATGTATAGTTTGTTTCCTCGCACGTCTCCCATCTTTCTGTACCGGGAATTCATCTGAACAACGGAAAATCGTCTGCGACTAAGGAGAGAGCGCCTGAAAAAGACCCCCGTTCGTTGGATGTTAGTCGCCTAGGGAAAGCTTTATATCGTCACTTCCGCTGAGCGCTCAGTGGCCTACGATGTCCGTCAGCATGTGTTATCCAGCTGTAGAACTACCTATCTTTGGCTGCTTTCACCTGTCTATTAGCTCCTACCGTGCCTTCACACTTCCCGGACTTGCGCAGTCTTAACGTGGGCTATTCGAGCCCCTGTTCCTTTTGTTGCGAGCCCCTGGCCATCTCTGCCATCAGAGCTGGGCTACTTGATATCATTACCACCGCTAAATCAACTTGCCTGGGCCGTCAGCATCTCTGGCGATAAAGTCGATACTCTTGGAACGGCTGAGACTACTGAAGTAATCTTCGTGGACTTGAACTTTTCTATCAGCACTGGCGCGGCGCAATCGCATTGTTCGTACCTCTGATGTGAAACTCAGGTTTATTCCGAAGTGCCAGCGGTGGATACGGATCTTTGCTGCTGCAGAAATTGCCCCAAGTTTGAAGCTCAGAAAGGCTTTCGCGTCGGGCGCTTGCTGTTGCACTGGGGTTCCCAATCATATCAACTGCATCTTGGAGTGTGTGTCTAGACACATGCTTCTTTTTCATCCGCCAAGGAATTTGAAAACAATGGTTCTACCCGCTGTGTGAGACTTTGATAACAAAGTGTGCCCCGTCCCCCGCAGGCTCTACATCAGTTTGGTGTAGCACCCTTTATTCAGCTGCCGTTTCCCAACTGCTGCCTGAGTTTCAGCTCAACTGGCGTAAACAGAGAAGAGCTACCAGCTGTTAATCACACGAGGCTGGATCCGCTACTGCGAAAAAAATAAATGTGCTTCCACGCAAGTGGCAACCCTCTTCATGATATCAAGGGAGTGCATATAAAAGAACTTGCATAAGAAACAGCACAATACAATACGGTAGGGATTCCCAAGTCGGTACCTCTCTGCAGAAGACTTCTTCGAGCGTGCTGTCTTCCGTGGGCGCATTTAGCGGACTTCTGCTTTTCCCTAGAAAGGCGAATTTGTGCTGACGCACTACTGCACATCTTATCCGCAGGACCACTGAAAGTTGCGTGCCCGATACTTTCGAAGAATGTGGAAAGAAGCGGGAATAATGAAACTAAAGACGGACGTACAGTGTCTTCCCAAAAAGTATGAGTTCTCAACCGACGTGCCCTCACTTAAATGTCCCTTACCTGAGTGTGGATGTACACACACTGAATCGGAACAACACGGTGATTGCTTTCAATAGCGAGGTGGTGAAATTTACATCCCGTATTCCCACCGCATTCGCGCTCCTAGATTCTTGTAGGCCACTTGAGGATCTCACTGCTCAATGAAGCACAATGGTCGCTCATTGATGGGAAAAGCAGAAAGATTAGCTTCATGATCACTTTCTTCACAATTGTGGTGGCGCACGGGAGCACGCCGTTTCTACACAAGAAGTCCAGACGTTTGCAGAATGCGGTGTATCCGGGACACAAACCTGGCTTGGCTACTTTCACTCGTGCAGCTGTTGCGTCCCAGCTCACACAGATGTGCCTGTCTGTCCTTTCGCGTGAACTACAGCAACTATTAACGCATTTCCGCAACATCTAACTTTGACGCTGGTGTACGAACGCAAGCGTATTCAAAGTCATTCAGCTGCTTCCTTTCTCTAGCCATCAGCTCATTAATGTGCAAAACGAAAGGTTGTGGCTGAGAAGGAGCGCGGTGCCATGCAGCGGTCTCCAGCGGAGATGTCATCGGGAGGGAGAGCCGCGTACTTCAGGAGAGACATCAACGTCGTCAGCATAGGCTGGGAGAGCACTCCAGTGTCTGCAGGAACAGAAGGCGAAAGATTCCCTCCTACGATATACAGTGAGATTTGTTGTACTATTAGGATCCACATATTTCGATGCACATGGAATCCCGCGAAGCACTATACTCTTTTTCAGCAGAATCAACGGCAATGGACCGTCGTTCTAGTAACTGAGCATATTTCGCACACATCCAGCCAGGGGGCGACGCTACCGCAGTGAGGATACCAGCAGTGTCACGAAGGCTGGAGACCCACTCGAACGACGGCGACTTGACAGACAAACTTTATGCTTCATTGGTTTCTGATTTTCGAAGTGTGGGCACTCAATTGCGCGTTCCTTTAGAGTCCAGCTTCTGCCGTAGACACCTTCTACCTTAAGAGGGAGCCTCCTACTTTCTGATCACCAGTTGCGCTTTCCTACACAGGATACCACTAGAACGTTGGACATCTCGGTCGTAGTGAGATCCCTCCACACCGGAATCGGCCTTACACGCGCGTTGTTACCTCTCCTCGTGACAAGCTATAAGAAGGGTTGTATGCCACAGGAGCAGCCGTGACACAGTAGTCCAGCGGTAACGGCGTAGCCAGCCACTCAGCGGCATCGGTAGCGGCGCTGGGAGCAGCGCCGACGGTAGCTGAATTCTGACGGCAATGCTTCCGCAACCTCAAAAACGTCAATCTGTAGAATCTGAAAAGATCCCACTTTTGTGGATGCATACCTGCCACCAGCGAGGCAAACATGTATTTCCAAACGAGTACACTACAGAAGCTGACATTTTGCTCCAAGAGGCATTACACTGGCAGTCGGAGCGCAAGGCAGACCCCGTCAAAGCCCGTAGTATCAGCTCCCGATAGTTGACCCCCAGGCAAGTTCACCGTCCATTAGTATGATTTCGAGCTTTCCTTTGCCGAACTTTGCTGGATGCTTATCATGCAGAACTTGGTGTTTGAACGTGTTGCTGGATATAGCTTTTCATCGCCAGGCCGGCTGAGTTGTTCACACTCACCTAACATATCTCCCCGTACACATTGATACACATGTATATGCATACGTATGTGCACAAGTGTATGACAACATGCATATTACAGTCTAGTGGGAGTTTAGATCTGTCGGCCCGCATTGGTCTGAACAGGTAAACGTAGATCGTTACTTTATGAAAGCGGACGATGAATAATTTGCGTATATGTCCTCATTACAAAATGTGACGTGGAAAAATATATACTACAGCATATGACAAAAGCCGTTCAATGTCTCTAAGAGATCCACGAGCTGCTGGGCAGAGGTGTACGGCCCGGTCATACCCAGTGTTAGTCATAAGGGCGTGGGCCCCGAGAGCACATGGGCAGCGCCCGAGCATAGCCTGATTTATGCTCGCGTATTCGCACAACTGCGCAGCACGTCAAAGGCGAGAGTAAGCCAGTTATTTCCTGGAACGCGTATTACTTGTACCAGTAGATACAGGTGCGCATGTATGACTCAAACCGTAGGACACTGGGGGCTGGCTTTGAGGGGAGTGGTCCACTCTTCACCGTTACGTTGTGTTGAGTTGAACAAAAATAAGTCTTTCTTGCTACCCACACCTGCTACCTAAGACCTCCTATCCGGAAGAAACGTACAGACGCACAAGGACAATACGACGTGTTACTGTCTCCCGCTATGTTTTAAGATACGCATTTGTGTGTATATTAGATATACGTGTCGTAACTGGATTGAGAAGGATAACCTAGTCGTCTGACAGTTGGACAGCTATCATTAACACAAGTCTGAACATCCCTTCCTCCGCCCGAAAAGTACTCAGGGATGTATTTTTTTAACGACGGACATGTACAACGGTGTATGGGAACGTATGCGCAGCAGCTATGACATGTGTATCTATGGTACTGTAGTGGACCAGCTTACACTCACTGATCTTCTTCCTGATATAAGTGCCCTGTCTGCTGGTGTAGCAGCACCACACAATCTCCTGCTGTGGAGGGCGTGCGGCGAAGCAAGCATACATTCAAGGCTCTGGGTATTGCATGGAAGCTTTTTTACAGGCATTGATCACTGCTGCCAGCATATGTAGAGGTGGCCTGCCGTTTGCACGCCCTGTGTAAAAACCCTTCAACTGTAGGAGCGTTGGGCGCCTTCATTTCCACCAGATGCACAGAACCCAATCGTATTTATATTTTCGCGAAGAGGGGTGGAGGTCGATGTTTCAGAGCTGAAAAGTGCGCACATTTACGCTCACACGGTGACGGAGAAGCACAAGTGTTAGCACAGGTGACCACACCAGGGTTGACACGCCCCATATGCCTTGCGTTCTGCGTCTGTCCCCATGCGGCTGACGTACGTACAGCCCGCTTGTGGGCTACAGAAGTGATTCCCATTGCTTCGAAGTACGGGACGCCAGTGCTGGGCTACAGAAGTGATTTCCATTGCTTCGAAGAACGGGACGCCAACGCGTCCTTTTCGCAAAATTCCCGTCAGGAGCTATCTGCGACGTAGATATGCTCTGAACAAAGCTCAGGTTTTCCGACATCGTACTCGTCTTGTTCTGCGCAGTTGCTTGGTTGCATCTTGAAACAGATGCATGTACCGTGCATGCAGAGAGACACCACTCTGACGGTGGTAAATCATTTCTCAGTAACCGTGCAATATCTACACCTTCCTCCTGCTTGTCTCGCGCCCCGATCTCCCAGTACGATGCTACCCAGTGCTCTGACTGTGTACGTCATCCTACTTGAGGCACGTCTCACCCAGTGCAGGCAGGACAGTCACTGCTGCGGTGTATGATAAGCAGATTTATAGGGTCATTTACAAGCGATCCTACTTAGAGTAGAACCGAGAGGCTTGTATTCGCAGGGAGACTCAAAGACTTCTACGCTTAAGAACATAAAATCATGATGCTTGGTGAGGTTCAGCTGAACGTTGTACGGCATATGACGTCAAAGAATGCCTCAACTTGTGGTGTTCAGTGTCCATGAAATCCGCCGGTGTTGTACGTCGGCGAAATTCTATGTGCGTGCCTTCGCCACTGTCTTGGTGGAAAATACACATATGCCTTCGTTAGGAACCTACCTTAACCGTAGCCGACAATGTGCAGCGTGAAATCACACCAATAAATGTGGAGCTGGTCCGCCGCACATCATTTTCTCTACTTTCTTCGCACATAACAATCGCATGAACCAAAACTGAACGAGCACGGGAAGACATTTGTACGAAAAGGTGCTTCTGTGACCGAGTTGCAGCGCGTCAAGGGAGCTGTAGAGATATCCAAAAGCGGAGCGTGAGCCTGTGTGGCAGAACCTCGAGCGCCTTGTGTTCATCATCTCACCTAACTCAATATCAATATATGTGCGTGCGTTCGTACGATTGCATGTACATGTATGCATATATGTATATACATATATATATATATATAGAGGTAGATAGAGAGATATATGCATTGACAAATACATACATACATATTGACATATACTCCTCAAAGTAAGTCCGACTGAAACGTCGCTGTCTTTCAGGCGCCAGTAAATCGCTTTTACATTGGTTTTTGACAATGACTGTTAGTTACGAGATCTGCCATATACGCAGATGCAGCGTTATTACTTGTACGGATGTAATATTTCTCCTCTGATGTACCTAACAAAAACAAACCACAAGACGCTGTAGTTCCACACGCAGAAAACCATAGTATAGCACGATTCCTCATTGTCTTCATTGTTTGGAAACTGTGAATGCAACATCCACACCATGGTCATGTGCCACATATGTTTTCTCTTCATACCTCCTAGTCAATAGAATGTACTACGATAGGAGATGCATCGACGACGATTTATGTTTCGAGCGTGTTTGCGACATGCATTCGACAACCTTGACCGCGTGCTGCACACGACGTATCTTTTGTTGCTGCTGACGCAAACGGCAGGTGCGTATGTATGCTGTGCCAACCACGCGGCGTAAGTGCACAACGACGAAGGGATATAGGTGCTCGCAGTATGTCTCTTTGAAATCGATAAGGAGAAGCGTAGAACCACGTTAAGAAGAGTCATCAAATGTTGTGCCTGTGTGAGTGAAAGACAGCATATGTTTTTGGAAACGGCAGGCTGACGTAGAACAATGTCACACCAGACCCCTTTCGTGCTGAGTAATCCTCATTATTCACGCTCGTTCCGAGCGATATCGAGAGATTTCGCCTGTCCCCGAAGAGTGACCCTTTGATCTGTGTGTGTGTGTGTGTGTGTGTGTGTGTGTGTGTGTGTGGTTCTGGCTGCTTAAGCAGAGCGGCTTTCGTCGTGAACCGAGGAAATCCTCGTAACGTTGAGCTCCACTCGCCCATCTACACCCAATACGCACACGAATTCGCACTTCTCACGGGTGGAATTTACGTATGCTGCACAAAGCGTATGTAGGAGCTACAGGAAGATTCAACTAGCACACCGTTCCCGACTCACGGACACAAAGACATATGTGCACGTACGTATTTGAACAGGAATATGTCAGCACATCACATATATCTCCAAATGTAGGAAGCAACCAGTGTGCCTGCGTCAGAGCACATTCGCTGTTGACGGTTTACACTGAACAACGCGTCCCCGCAACTGCACACGCACGCAGTCACAGCAACAGCGCCACACGGTTATCTTCATCTCGAACCACCTCTGTAAGGACTAATTAACGAGCATGATGTCAACATATCCACTCAAGAGAGCCACACACACTTAGCCTGCTCGAAGTCCCCCAATACTGCTCTGCTACGGGAAATGCTTATGCACACGCGTGCGAGTACGTGCATTCGAACCGGCAGCTGCACGTAGACTTCCGACTTTCACCTACGTTGTTTTATTTCGCCTCGCCTTCAATCTCCTAGTTTCCATTTTGTCCGTGAACTTGCTGCCGTACTACGAAACAGTTCGCGTTTATGCCGTGGCGTTCGTAAACCAGCAAGAAGCAGCTGTCCTACGCGTGGACCTACGCACCGACATTTTATGCCACTTCCCAACAAACAGGAGATTTAACCTGGTGAATTTCTCACAGAAAAGTCCTGGTGAAGTGAACTGAAGTGAGAACTCATCAAAATGTACGCAGCAGCGCCCGATAGGTCTGCTAGTGGACGTAAGCTTCATCTTTTTCAATAAACGTTAGAGGACGGAGCGGACAAAAAGGGCAAGCGTGCTGTCAAAATATTGGAAGGTTGCGTCTACCTACATTAACACAGTTATACATGTGATCCTACGGGGATCACACTCTCCTGTGGCTACGCAGATGCACTATTCACACATCTTGACGCACAGGGCTATATCCCCCGAGCTGATATGCAGGTCAAATCTAATGCACTGTTTGCCCGTATCCAAATTCACACTGCCGACACCGTACGCCGGCCGTACTTCCACCTGCCCCCTCGAAACGGCGTCAGCTGGTATATTTCGAAGTACATGTATATATTTGCTCCTGACGGCAAGAATGTTATTCAACCTCTCCTAACTGCCTAACTCGCCTTTTCAACTGCGTGTTCGACATCTAGGTAAAAATCTGTCCTGAGAGCGTTCTTGTTTCTCCACGGTTTTTATGATACATCAACCAGCTTTCTTTTGCGTGAAATATTTCTTGCTCTAAGGCCTTCTAATCCCCCCTCCACGGTGGGCTGGAACTCTGCTGGAAGCAGGTGCTCTGCCACATCCAGCATGTCTTTGTAAATGGAACGCAGCGTGTGCTCGCCAGCTCCGGTAACACTTGCTATCTCAGCGGCCTTCGGCAAATGAGGATTTGTGGCAGCGTTCAACAGCTGCACGACTAACCAAATCGCCGCCCCAGCAATTGAATTAGGTCTGCTCGCGACAACAACAGTACGCTCAAGATACGATCGTGAAAAATTATGAAAGCGTAGAACAGCTCATTCAATAAGTGACGCAGGTAAAGACATTTCAACGTAAAACGCGTTCAGGAAGTGAATTGGAGCAACTGGCGCAATAAATGCTGCCATGATTACGTCGAAAAGGTTTTAGGTACTAAGCGGAAAAACCAACAAGTGCGACGCCCCACCAAGCCTCCTACACTTCAACACTTGCGCAGAGATGTGCGACACTGAACAAATAAGGCGGCATTGCGATTGAAAAGAGCAACTGTGAAGACACGCTGGCGGAAAGAAAAACAACTTGTAACCGAGACGCTGCAACACCACGGTAGTGCGTGAGAGGTAAGGAGAGGAA
Source organism: Onychomys arenicola (assembly GCA_949786405.1). NCBI lineage: Eukaryota > Metazoa > Chordata > Mammalia > Rodentia > Cricetidae > Onychomys > Onychomys arenicola. The sequence goes on along the minus strand of CATKUM010000266.1, from coordinate 52,249 downwards.
AACTCAGCAAACCGGTATACCACGCCCGTCCGCGCGCAACGCATCGTCGCCTAAGCGCACAGTATACGTTGTTGCGGTGACACCTACCCATTTCAAAAAAAGAATCGGCTCGCAAAGCACGCCGTGCATGCGCTCTCCCTATCATTTTGCCAATGTGCCAACAGCACCAACGAAGAAAAGATTACACGATAGAGCTACTCGAATCAAGCCCCTCTCTCCGTGAATATCCATTTGTGAACATACACATCGAAACGTACGCGCAGACAAGTCTACAAGGATACTGTCAAAAAGTGGCTGGCCGCACACCTACACTACTACCAGAAAGATCGAATGCACGTATATATACCCGTATCGGCATGTCTTCAACAGACATTCCACCTTTGATGGCGCGTTTGTACTGCTTAGCGACTACGTGTCTACAAGTGCAGAGGTGCAGACGCGGCGGCCGCGCGCCTCCATGACATGTTGTCTTCGCCCTTCGGACATTATCTTCCTTAACCAAGCTTATTCTCTTACTTCAACATCTTTCATGACCTGCCTTCTTACCACCCATCTTCCTCTTCAGCGCAATTCGTTACACAACACGAAAGAATTTCCTACTTGCGTGACTCGCTGAATACACGAAGTAGTCCATTTCCACATGCCTACGTACAGGATTTCATACGTACATGGCTTTGAATCTATCTCTACATGTACAGAGTGCATACACGTAACCACATGTACATGCGCACCTGAGTGTAAGATATAAAAGATACACGTCTCTTTTCTGATAATCCGGAATCCAACACGAAGAAATTACAGTCAAGCAGTTCAGAAGAGCGTGCTTCCGATGCCTCTACACTACTGCGCTTTTCCGTGCTACGTGGGCAGGTACGTACGCAGAATTTGAGTAAAATTACAATTCGGCTGTAATGAGCTGTCCACGAGCTATAGTGCACGAGTATAGTTGGGCTTCCGCTCTCGTGCATTTGCAAAGATAAATTCGTGCTCTGGGTAGTACGAAGATTAAGTTGCCACATCTATATACACACGATCACTTACTGAACTGATTCAATGCATTTCTGCCACTTTGCTGTGCTATGTGCACAGTCATAGCGTGTTGATATATGACGCATGCGTGTGCATACAGGAAGAAGCCACTCTCCCTGCACCTACAGCCCCGCCTCTCTTCTTCATTTTCCTGCCGTTCTTTCTCCTCTTGTTATTGAGCTATCTTCAATTTCTTTTCTCGTCTTCCTTCTCTTTGGCCTGCTATTCTCCTACGCTTCCACTACACTCGAGCTACCTTTTCCCGCCTGCATTTGCCGCCCTTTATCTTCATCTAGCATTTTTTTTCTCTCCGTTCCTCCTCGATCCAACATCGCTATATCTTGTTTCTGTTCTTTGTCTCTCTTCTTTGGCACTCGCTTCCTATTGTTGTTTTTCTGTTTTTCTCTTTCCCCTCTATTGCCTCTCAGACCCAGCGCCGGCACAACTCTATAATTTGACCGCTACTGCTGGGACTGTATTTTTCGTACTTACGGTTCCCTTTGCCGCTTCACTCCCCAGCATAGTCTCGCGTTCAACTGGCTGTGAATTCTTTTTTATTCCCCTTATCAATTAACCCACTCAGGCGTCGATAGAGACAGCATCATAAAGTGTAGTGATACGTATTTCACGAAGGTACTATAGTCGTCCCCGTGCCTACTCCAATCAACCGCGGCGGAAGTAAAAGTGAAGGCAGGAACGAAACAGTCCTAGTGAACATGCTCCTACGCTACTACGGTAGTTCTCAACACCGTGAAACAAGCAAGTGGTTCTTGTCTCAATTCTCACCGGTGTGAAGATATGATGACTTGGGCGGCTCGCTTGGCGACGTGCTCGGCGACATCCGAAACATGGACGCTCAGCTGTAGCCTAGAACAATAGCGAGGCAGTAACTGCATCGCTGACTCTGCGCTGCTGGCATCTCCCCGTTGCGGCAGCAGCTTCTTTATTCGGTTTATGGCTTTGCCCAATTCCTTCTCTGATATAGCTCTATCATATACCACCAGCTCCTTGACTGTGCGAGTGACGCCCGCCTCCCGACACGCCAGGTATGTCACCGCAAGCATTGTTGTCGTGTTGTTACGCGTTCGAGGGTATTGCTGATTGTCTTGCTGTAGCAACAGTAGCAGATGCGGCAGCGCAATCCACACTGTGTTCGATGGTCGGCCTTTGCCATACTTGCCAGTAAATATTCATAAGTCTACATCAAAAGTGCCTCAGTGCGGCGGGGTGGGGTCGTGGGGAGGAGGGTGTTCGACTAGACCATTGCTTTGTAATACAAGGGTCTACTTTATGCCAATCTTCAGTGTGAACCCCCTCCACGCGTCCTCTACAGAAATCAAGAACGTTTCAGTTGAGAGGCTGCCTATGCACTAGTTCACATAAAAGGCGCAGTAACTTGTCTGGGCAGTGTGGCAAAGCCTTCAGGGCCTTCGTGTGCAGGCGCCCTAACGGCGCTGGCACTCCAACGCTGATAGTGTCACACACAACCGACGGTCTTGTCTAGAGCACTGAGGTATATGTTTATACATACACACATATACACACTAAATGCATGCGCGACTGTCAGCGGCTCATATAGAGATGTGTATGTGTATGCACAGGTAAAGCGCATTTTAATGCTCGTGTCTATATCCGGGTGCCTTCCCCTTCCGCCTAGCGTCGCTACAACCAGGACGTCTTTAATCTCCAGCACAATAGCCACTGTGGGACGACATCACGAGACACCCTAAGATATGTAGGGTCATCGTGTTGTCTATTTTCACTTGTGCATATATGACTACATGTGGAGCGTAAGATGTGGGGACGGGTGCCAGACGGCGTACAGACATTGCACCAGAATTGTTTCGAAGTTTTCTGTACGAGAAAGGCTAAGAATGACCACCACGTGCTACGTCTCATCTGAACGTCAATTACTTGCGCCAGCGCGTTTTCGTGAGGAGATCCTGAGCGATTATGAGAGGCTATCTGTCGCTGGTGCAGGAAGATTTATATGTCTTGGATATGTGCTTCTCCTGGTGCATGCTTGTTGGGAAAATTCTGTAGAAAAAGATTTCATATTCTCTCACACCGGTGTATTTTACCATGAGGTCTTTGGTGATTTCTTTTGCCCTCTCGAGTACATTATCTCGTAACGCGAAAGCTTCTCCTATCAATCGTAGACATGAGAAAGCAGACATGAGCTGTCTGTCACGGGTGCCTGCCGCTCCTCCAGCGGCAAAGCTCCCGGTTGTCGCTTCATGCAACTGCTGCAGTCGCTTTGCGGCGTTCGCAGCCCGGCTGCCACTGGCGAGACCACCTGCGCTACCAACTAGCATACTGGTGCCTATTCCGCCAGTTTCAAGCCACCCATCCAGCGCCTCTCCCACTCTGTTTCTATCCGCGCCGCCTCTGCTGCTGCTGGCCACTTCTGCTGAGAAATTTCTCCACTCCTGCTCTTCACTGAGGATCTTTTCTTCCACCACAAGTCCACACTCCCGGCAGATCTGATCTCCGCTGCTCGCGTCAAACACGATCGTGCTGCCTCCACCTGTCGCAGTCCCTCCTCCCTTGCGACCGCCAAAGGCCGGTCCGGCTGCTGCTTCTGGACCACAGTAGGGACAGACCTTTGTCTGCCGCGTACTGCCGTACACGCTGAAACGCGGTTGTTGCAAACCCCCTGCTGCGGTAGTTCCGCCCACGCGAGAAGGCGCCAGCGCAGCGGGAGCGGTAGGCGAATGTGAGAAGCCCGAAGACGGGCGCAGAGTCACTGCAATACCCCCTGACGGACCAAAGACTGGACCTGCAGACGAGTGGACTGATGTGCCGCTGCTGCGCTGTTGCTGCTGTGGCACTGGCTGCTGTGCTGCTCCTCCAGCTGGGCTGCGAACGTGCTGCTGTGGCTGCTGACCCGGACCCATGCTGGCATTGCTGCTTTGCTGCTGGCCACGAAGCACGGCGGGTGATGTAGAAAAAGACGAGGATGCAGTACCGGCGAGGCCGGGTGCCGCAACGGCAGGAGAGGAGGCAGGAGACGCCATAGAACAGGAGGCAGTCATGGGAGACGAGGAGACAGTCACATTGGACGCAGGCGACATCCTCAGGTTGGTGATGAGTGCCTTCACGGAGGCTACAACAGAACCGACGGATCACATGTACTGCGGCTGCAGCTCATATGCAGCCCTCACACTCATTTACATGTACGTGTAATCCGTATATATATATATATATATAAATATATGTATATGTAGGCGCTCTTGCCGCCGCTAGCTCGAGGGCTCCTCCAGCAAAAGGCCAGATCAACCCTGGGGTGTTAGGAGGACAGCGAGAAGAATGCAGTAGCACACCGCGCCGGAAGCAACACCAGCAACACCCGAATAAGCTGTACCTCCTGCTGGGGCTGCCGCAGGTATAGCATCTGCCATTTAACAAAGAAACCAGAGGCTATAAAGACATCGCCCGAGAGGACCCAACGCGTATACGAAGAAAAACAAAAAAGCAACAGCCACACGTACAAACCTAAACAGCAGAAAGAAGGAAAGAAAACGGCGAAGACTGGTGGGGAAGGACGACGAAGGAAAAAAAACGGAAACACGGAGCCTTTTTCAAACACAGAACGCAGCGACGCATCAAGCCGAATAACAACTTCGCCGGCTGTGACAGACACACAGCCGCATACAGAGATGCATGCGGATAGAACAAGAGCACAAACTTGAGGATGGTATGTTGCTAAAGGTGTTTGCATACAGAAAAAACAGGCCTCTCTCGAGAGAGGCACACGCAACGGTCTACCCCTCTTTCAACCAGAAAGGAAAAGCCACACCAGCAGCAGCAGTGGAGAGACTAGCGATCCCAGACACAGACAAAGCGAAGATGATGATGATGATGATGAGGCACAATAAGTCCACGGCGACCTACTACTGAGCCAACTGCAGCGAAAGTCCACTACCCGTGCTGGCCGTCGATTTACCACAAACCTCTTTCTTTATCTTCCCTTCTTCCACCTTCTCTCTCTACAAGTGTATCGAGAGGTGCAATTGTGAAAGGTAACGGGGCGCTGCATGACGACCAAAAGGCCTACGCACAGCCGTACCCCTCCAGGTGAACGTCTCAAGAAAAGAGAACTCCCTCTTTCCTACTCCGAAAACATGACTAAACACTTGAGATAGAGGCCTTTTTTACGAAACAGGCCTACCCAGCACAGGTCTACGCGTCACTGCGCAGAAGATAGACTATCACTATACACATGATACGCCTGAATATGTGATTTACTGAAATGGTACCGCCGTCAGACTGCCTCTCTAGGCACATACATGCATTTTCACGAAGGCCACGGCGTCTGACACTTGCGTGCGAGAAAAGATACACGGGTCACAAATGCCTGTTCTGAGGGCAAATTCGTCGCAGAAGTTGCCTTTACCGGGCAGGCAACGTGAAGTGGGCGTATCAATAGGTAATGACTGCGTACGCGCAAAACCCTAAAAGTGCCTCTTCGTTCCGATTGACGTTGGAGCACAGAACCACCGAACATACTCCTCACCACTTATTACAAAACTACACGTTCCTGTTTTCCATGTATATATATATATATATATAAATATATATATATATATGGCTCTCAACTAGTAAACACCCCGGCGCGTGTAAAACACTTCTGGAAAACCTACAAATATATAAGCACATACAACACTATATTTTCGTCACTCACATTCTTTCAGTTCTTTAAAATATGGACAAGCTGGTAAAAAAAAGAAAAAGGTTAAAATACGGAAAGCTCCACACTTGCAGCTCTCTACTCTTCTCCCCCTCCTCTAGGACCGACGAATTACACCTCAATTTTTGCCCTTGCCATGAAGAGCTACGTGCGGGACGCAACAATGCATTCCTGCGCAGCTCACCGTGATACTGTAGAAAAGCGCCACGGCTGCGCTAGTGCTCGACTGAGGCGCGGGGGCCTTTAGTAAACCTTGTTGCAGCCCTGAAAAGAGAGACCGTTTTGAGAAAAAAAATTGGCACATCTCTTTTTGCACGTGACTAAAAAAGCGGTAAATCTGTTGTCCTTGCGCCGAAGAGCGGTGTTCCGCGACAGGCGGAACGCAGAGGTTATACTGACGGAATCTGTACGGATGCGCAGAGAAAGGAGCAATAATCATGATTGCGGGCTCCGCTAAAAATCAAGACGCTAACTACTGAAGAGTTTCCACTGCGGCCTTCTCAGGAGCCTCACTGTCAGTCCAAATGCATGGCGCGCCAGCAACACAGGTGTAGCGATTATGCTCAGGTGTGACGGTTATGCACACGGGATAATTCAGGCATAGACGAGCATGGTGAGGCTATATCTTGGTCCACCAAGAAAAACAGGTGTACAACCTACTGCTGGGGCCGCCTGCCTTCCGTACTGCTGTTATCCTACACAAGGAAATACCTACACTGGGTTTTGCCTTCCATACCGCATCTCTGCGCACTTCTGGTGAGCAGTTCTCATCAGTTGCGTCCAGAGAAAAAAAAAATATGCGCAAGAACCCCGCAGATTTGAAATATATGCATCGTTTCATTTTTCCGTACACGTCGTGTCAAGCGGAAGTTTTAGCGTTGTTTGATCTGTCGCGCCGCATGCGCAACGCAGACTTGCTGCATGTGAGGTCCGCGGTTTCGTGAGTTTAGTCTGGAACATAAGTGTATCAGCTGCCAATGTATCATCTCCTGGTATATTCGCATCTATGAACTACATCAGAATTCTCCTGAGAAGACTAATCTCGTGCGTTGCTCACTTCGGCAAAGGCGACGAATTTCTACGCGTGCCTGTTAGCATCCACGCTTCAGACACCTGTAATCCTCGTCACTTCCGTGTGCCATATAGTGTGTACCTTGAGCCTGTGATCTTATGGCGCTTCAAATATTCAACTCTTCTCCTCGTCGAAACGTGCACAGCCGTCTACCGAGGATGGCATTGTGTGAGTTTCTTCGGAGAAGGAACAGCAAGCGTAGGAGCAACACCTGGTGAGAGGCGTTCACTGGCATGCAGCCTGCTAGTTCTACCTACGCGCCGGACAGTGTCTTATTCCACTTCAGAGCACCACATTCTGTCAAAGATAACACGAGTTTTTACGAGTAGATGAAACTGGCGATCTAGGTCGATGCAAAACGTGGACACATAGCGGAAGAGACAGTTTTGGCCAACGAAGCGGATACCGGAAGAAGGTGCGGAGCAAGTAACACGAGCGTAGCAGCACAGGTACGCTCATATTTGCACATGTTAATGTATCCATACAGTCTGCTCGTTTTACCTAACCCTGAGACAATATAAAGGTGTGCTAGCGTTGCCTGCGCTTGTTTAAGAAAAAATATACATTCAGATTCAAGCAGGAGTTAATCGCCTACGTGTACGAACAGTTGTGTTAAATAAGTACTTCTTGTAGGTGTGTTACATACAGGTGCCGCCAAAACTACATTCTTCACCCACACGTACGGGTGACGGTGTATTGTCGCACTGCTTCCGAAGTCTGAAAAACGCTACTTCAGCAGCAAGAAGCTACACATACATACGAAGCTGGCAACACCATGTGACCGTCTGCATTTCACTAGTTACACATGTGAAAAGTGAATGCGACGCTGCTTGTCAGCAAGCTGTACATCTTGATGCACACCATCTTGTTAATAGGCACGGGGGCGCTAAACCGTGTTCCAGTAAAGATATTGAACCTACTACTAGCAGAAGGAAAGAAGGGCCCGTTTGCATGACAAGGGATGGCGCGCAGCCGCGATACTTCTCAGTCGCTAATTGCACCCGAGCCTGTCTTGTACGTAGATACGGTGACGATTACAACGCTATCTCTTCTCGAAAAAGCATGCGTGCATATTCAGGTAACCTGAGCGTCGACAATACGAGCTACGGTAATTACGCTAAGACATAATTTTCTCCGAGCTATCTACACAGATTGGTCAGGACGCGTAGCCGCAACTTCCCCAGGGGGACGTTCTCACGTTGCAGAAAGCATACACACGAACTCCGCCAATATTGTTCCTCGAAAGCAGAGGTCGTATTCGCAGTACAGCTGTGAACACTTCGTGAGCACCATCTGGCTGTCTCTGTAGTGCGCAAGAGTACGGCACGGATCCTGGCCAGAACTTAAAAGAGGAAGTGCATACTACTGTAAATCGTTCGTGGGCGGGACACGAAAATACAGATCGCCTCTCGTCAAAGATGAACGCCCATCTTCTCAGAGCATGCGCATTCAAGTGGATACGCGGACCAGAATATCTAGTCGAAAGAGAATATTGGCTTAGACGTACCTCTCTTGAACTTGTACAGATATTAACCACATGATGGATCACGTGCGGTAACTGCCATACAAATAATTATGACGCTGTTCAATCCTTTACTGAAAGTACAACTATAATGGACGGCAACACTCAGTACAGAAATGGAGGTGTAGAGCGTCTTGTTTTGAGCACGCCCCATGCTGGCAGATACTACTTACGGGAATCCGTAGAGTTATCAAGATGACGCGGGTCGCCGTGCACACGTGCAATCATGCGTGATGACTTAAGGCTACAAGAATGTAGATCGATGTAGCGGTGTGTAGAGAACGCTCCCCTTATCTGAGATCGTGTTTTAGTATTCCACGGCATTGGGATTTGCGTACAGTTATATATATATATATATACACGTTCTGTATGCCTCTGTGTGTGGGTATGGGAATTTGTATCTAGCTGCTTCACTACATCTACTCAGAGTTGGCTTGCCTTCTCCACGAACTCACTTGTTTACATACGTAGGTGAAGAAGATATCTACGATCAATGGAAATCTGTGGTGAACAATAGTGATTTGCGCTCACGTATAACCTTCCATTAACCTTCCGTGCACAAAGATAATCTAATTGGTTCGACTGCAGATCTCATTGATAAGGCTTTATTTTGACACAGACGTCTGTTACCGGCGCCTTTCTGTCGTTTGTGACGATAAGTGAGAAGCGTGGATGGCAAACTCACGTACTGAGGTGCAGTATGACATGATGTAGCCGGCACAAGAGGGAAAGTTGTGTTTCGACAAAGAAAGAGTCTTTGCTTTTCGCGTTGGGGGTATGCCCCGAGGAACTTCCAAAATATAACTTCCACCGATGGCAAGTAGTCTGCCTTTCGACTGTGATGGCACCTACAACAAGAAGTTTTCTGACTTCTGCGGAGCTGCAGAATATCGCACTCCGCTTCTAAGCAGTTTGTGGCCTAGAGCCTCATCATTCTAGTGCCAGCAGTACACTGGACCTCGTGTGCACTCTCCAGTGTTATCGTTCCAAAGTACACACGGTTACGAGTGAACTACTACATTCGTACGCTCCAAACGCGAAAGGTTCAGAATGTCCTGCCTTGTAAGAACACATACAGGGCCCATTATTCATCAAATTTGACAGCAATCCGTTCTGCATCCCACGCCTCTGCTGACCTGGAAATTGTCAGGCGTCCGTGAAGGCAGACTCCGCCCTAGTCTGCTCTCACATCAGCCACGCTGCCTACAAACCGTCAGCTCCATTTTTCACTGTCATGCCAGTGGAGTCGACAGCAAAATGTTGTGGGACCTCTCCGCTGACCTGAGAATTGTCGGGCGTTCATGAATCAGACTCCGCCCTAGTGTGCTCTCACATCAGCCACGCTGCCTACAAATCGTCAGCTACAGTTTTCACTGTAGTTACGCTGCAGCAAGCGCAACATTCACCGTTATTCGAAAGACAAGTGCATGACTCGACGCGATTCCCAATGCAGTGGAATACTGCAATACCATCCTTCCAGAGAACGTCTTGGTGCCAACGAAGAAGACGGTGTTGTGCTCTGCGAGAATCGGTTTGACCTGAGAGTTGTCGGGCTTTCACGGAAGCAGGTTTCGCCCCACTTTGCCATGACCAAGAGCAGCGTACATTTTCTGACATGTATGTTCATACCTCATTCCAATTTCACTGCAGCGAACATGCTGGTCCAGACTACCGAATGGACAAACACGTGCAAGAAGGCCATTTTAGATTCGCGCGGCTCTCGAAACAGCTTTCTTCAAAGAACGACCTAGGATTCCACTGGCGAAAAGAACAAAATCTCGTGCGAGCTCTCCGATGACTCGAAAATAGTCGGAGTTTTGTGGAAGCAGGCTCCGGCCTAGTCTGCCTCACCGCACCCGCAACGAGCACGATGGTGAGGTCCATGCAACATTTGCAAAATCCGGGGTTTAGGCAACTTTCAACGCCGTAAGTTACAGTTATAACATCCCTCCAAAGAACAGTCGTAGGATGCCAATGCAGAGGAGAGAAAGCCATTGTGCATTTCGTTGTGCGAGCTCCACGCTGAGCCAAGAGTGATCGCAATTTCGTGAAAGCAATCTCCGCCCTAGTCTGACTCCGAATATCCAGAAGAATACCACCGTCGTGCCTTGTCAGTACTACAACTCAACCAGTACGATGGTGGGTTCCATACAAGGTTTGCGAAATCCTGCGTTTACGCGACTGCCAATGCCGTAGCTCACTGGAGTAACATTCCTACAAAATATTGTTCTACGTTAGCGATTGAGAGGACAACACAACGTTGTGTGGGCTCTCTGCTGAGCTGAGAACAGCCGAAGTTTTGTGGGAGCAGGCTCTGCCCTAGTCTGTCTCCAACGCAACCCCGATTACCGAGAGGAATGTCGTGCCTGTGCCTCGTCAATGTTGCATCGCAGCAAGCACGGTGATGGGTTCTTTACAACCACTGCAAAGCCTTACATTTACGTGACAGTCGCTGCACGACACTAGTGATACAACATCCCTTTAGAAAGTAGTTCTCCGCCGTGAGTGAATAAACGGCATGCTCTGCAAGAATTCTCCGACCCGACATTTATCGGGAGTACAAGAACGCAGAGTCCGTTCTGGTGTGCTCCCAAGGCAGCCTCTCTATCGGGACAGTCCCGCCTGCCTGGTTCTGCACTTTTGCTGCAGCAAGCACGATGACAACTACTGTTCAACATATACGAAGTGTAAGCGATCCCAGATTCAATGGGTTCCTAAAACACGTGGCCCCCACAGAAAAATCCTGAGATGTCACCTGGAAGACAACAATCTATTCTGCTTGACAACTGTCTGCTGGTGGCGACTGGCGAAATCGGCGGAAGCAGGCTCCACCCTACTCTACTACCAGTTCAGCGCTTGTATCTACGTGAGCTCACTTCAGGGAAGCAGACCTTCGTTCAGCTCGTCGCCTCCCATCGCCATCCGCTTCTCCTTACCGTTTTGTTTCGTGCACCTGCAAAATCATCCTGTTCCGTTATTCTGCTCTGGATACGAATTGAGAGCGTTTATTTGATCTCTCTAAGGTGACCACCTCAAGCCATATTCTCTACCTTCCCTCTATACCACTTTTCTAGCCTGTAGCATACTTACTAAACTGGGAACAAGCTAAACACACATTCGCGATCACTCTCGTCCGATCTACCAGACACACTATTCACCATAGCAGCAGAGACAACAACGCCTCCAAGGCTACGTCGTGGCGGTGGTTGAGACTTTGCAACGTTGAAGTTTCTCTTTCTGTAAAACGTCCAAGACGCCGGAGACTTCCGGAGCTTGTGACTCTGTTGAGAGAACTTCACAAGAGGCGACACACAAGCTCCATCCTTGCGCGGTTCCTTTAGCACTTCAGAAGCGTGTGGCCCCCGCTACCTGCAGCTATACAGTTGCGCAGGACAAAATCGTTTTTGAATTTGTTAGTAGTATCGACGGAGCAGGTGCACGAGTAGGATTTCCGAAGGTCTGGAGGTCCTCAGTGATCCTTAGCTAACTGCGAACGCCGGCAGTGCCCACTTCCTCGGTAAATGTGTATTTCTACAGTCCTTAACTGTCTGATTTTCCTGTGAGGTCTGTATATACAACTTATATTGTTTATATATATATATATATACATATATATATATATATACTGGCTTCCCTCTAGATGAGTCTAGGCGATCTCCCAACAAATGCAGCCTAACGTTCCAGTTTTTTTCGAAGTGTATAACGCAGAAATATTTCCCAGATAAAACGCCGCCTGAAACGTTTAGGCAGGTCCTAGAGAAATCTGGACCTTGATTTTTGAGCCGGTCGCTAGAAATACACTGCTGGCCACTCAATCGTGACGAGAGGGAAACACCTTACACACATACACCTCCATATATCTGCTGGTCCCGACCCCGAATCCGGCCTGCTCCATCGTTCCCTTTTATGCAATGCGTTGCTGAGAAGAAGTGCTACTCCTACGCAACCCAGTATCAACCTTTGGACCCACGTTTGCTAGAAAACCTAGGTTCCACGCTGTGCTAGAATTAATTCTGTATCTCGTAAGCGCCGGGGTTCTCTCCACCTGCCCAGAAAGGCCCCGCGCAGTCGAGTTGCTCGACACTGAAGGCCACACTGCCCTCGCATTGATGGTCGGAGCTTGCGGATTACGTAGGTTTACTGGTTGAAGTCTACCATCTCCTCGCCTCACCGCGGTACGACTACACAAAGCCCTGCGAGCAGCGTTGGGGTGTCTGCTCAGTCCAGAACCCGTGCTGCTGTCACACGAGTTTCCCTTGTTTGCCTCCACTCTTGTTCTCTGTTGATCTAATGATGAACGGCCAAAGTGGGATCCAGTAGGGTCCGAGGCGATCGCTGTTTCGCTTGATAGACAATAAGTCTTAGGGTCTTGCTCTAAGGGAAGCGTTGTGGATGCGCAACTCACTGATGGTACCAACAGAAGTAAAGCGTCTCGGTTTTGAGTTTCTTTGTGACAGGTATTTTCTTCGCTGCCACCAGCTGATTTACAACCGCACTTGCAGCCGCGCGCATGGACTGGTTCCCAGTTCGTTCTTTTACGTAAAATGTTCTTGTGTGCTGCGGCAGAGGTTCCACTGACACACGTGGAAGAGGCCTTCGTGCCGGATTCTCGCGTGTGCATCTGTCCGACACAACCAGAGCGCTGCTGATTGTACGATTGATATTGTCTACCTCGTGCCAGGCCGCTATCCACCTCATGAGCCTTGCTCATTGTACCACCTACATGCGTAAACGTGGACGCAGGGCCTTTGTGTGTTCGTCCACATGTAGTCACACGCGAGACAGTAGCGCTGAGGCCGCTATGGCGAAGTGCTGTTTCGGCTGAATTCTTAAATGTTCTATGATCGTATGGCACGCGAGACTGGACCAAGGCTTGCTGCGAGTGCGCGTTTGATGACATAGGGCATTGCTCTGCAGATAAGAAAGTGCTGGTTCGAGCGATGGTTGGTGGAAGAGTTCTGCGCGGAGCGGCGGTGCTGATTTTTAGACAAGGTCCCATCTGAATAGAGCGAGACGGGCATCTCCTAGAAGCAGAAAAACGGCTAGAGTCTTCAGTGCTGTTTCCTCTCAGCAGAGTGCGCTCCGCCAGCGCGGAACGGCCGCGTTGGTACACAGGAGTAGGCGTTCTAGCGATTCGTCGATGCGGGGAGACCCTGTTGATACACAAGGCTGTCTTTGTGTCTGACGGCTCCAGTGTGTTTGCGCTTGAACATGTAGAGTTTTTGGGTTGCGTGGGGCACTGGCTAGCAACGCCGGCTTCTTTAGCAGACACATTTTGTGGACCGCGTTCTACATTCGTTTTTTTGGATACCATCGCACCCCGAGGAAGACGACTTGCTATGGAAGCGTACTTTCTTGCAGCCGCTCTGCACGGAGGCAAGTCCTTGACAATGGCAGCTCTGCAAATGGCCGGAGTATCACCTTTCCCTCTCACTGCAGCAGCTGCAGCTCTCTCAATTCGTCTGTGCCCAGATGCAGTGGCTCGACTTACAAGCGATTCGCGCATGTCTATATTAACGTTTGCCGCCACCGCAGTGACCGACTCACGGTTCCCTTCCTCTCCAGTTGGTACGTTCTTTCGAGGTGATCGATGCTCTACACAAGTTCGATGCGCCAGAAGCAACGAACCTGGATGCGATCGTTCGTTCTTACACGTAGTGGGAGCGTCGTTATGCAGAGGCTTTGTTCCTTGTGCTCCGGTTTTTGGGACATGACTGACAACCTCGCAGGTGGGAGTGACCGTGTCGTTTTCCTGCAAACAAAATGAATGCTCTCCCTCGACAAAGAAATGGGCCTGAGCAGGTAGGTTGCGTGATTCTCGGATTGTCATTTGCAAAGGGTGGCAAGTGGATAGAGACATTCTATCCATGTTCAACGCGCGAGGTGTGTCGTGCGCTACCGGAACCACATCCTTGAGCGCTTGCTGCACAATTACGGAAGTGCTCTCCGCCTGTAAAACGATTTCGCCGTCGCCCTGCACTCTTCGGCAAGTGCTTACCTCCTCGCGAGAGGCTCCGCAGTGCCACCGGTTGAGTTGAAAATTGTCAATTTCTTCGATGACAAGTCGCATTTGCTTTTCAAAGGGATTGCTATCGGATTGTTTGTAGTAGGTGAGCTCGACCTCATTCTGGATGAAGGGTGCATGTTGGTCTGCTCTAAGCCCCTTTGTAACTTGGTACTCTGGCTTCTCGGCAGGTAGTTCAACGACGCCATTTAAAAGCTGTCCTGACATATTGTTCTCATCGGTAGCTGGCGTTGTGTCTTCCTCCGCATCTTCTGGCACCATTGATCGTTGCTTCGTGAATGGACTGGCTATCTTGCACCCGTACGGTTCCTCAAACTCTGGAGAAACTACGTGTGTTGCGTGCAGTTCACGAATGTTACGCATGTGGGTGGTAACCCCGGGTACCGATTCATGTCCGCTTGGTGATGGCGACAGGTCTGCGGTACACGGCTGGCTGTCGCACTCATTCCCGCAGGACGGAAGGTCGTCTCCCGTCTGCGATAGATCAAACGTAGAAAACGAATCGATACTGGAAGATGTCGAAGAGTAATTCCCTGGCGTCCTGGGCGTTCCGCCACTTCCGCTAGTCATTCGTATCCTAACCTCTGGACTGGACGGTATACGCGAGGAAAATGCAGCCGCGTCACTCACTGAAGAGCAGATAGCAGGGGCAGTGTACCGCTCCATCTGCATACAATTCCGCGCGCGGTTGTCCTCAGAAAGGCACACGCTGAACGTTTCACCCACCCGTGGTCCTTCGTTCTTTCCTGGTGTTACAATGCCAAAGGGCGTACCAGCAGTAGAGGTACTGTGCATTCCTTCCACATCATCTGTGCAGTTTAGTGTTTCAGAACGCCTTGTTCTGCTGGGCTCTGCTGCCGACTTTGGTCTATTTTCAATTACGGACTGAGAGCAGGGGAGCTCGTCAAAAAACCCCGTGCACATTGCTTCATGTATCGGTGCGGAAAATTCAGCAGCGAGGCCTTCGGACAATGAGGATACATTCGATGCATTGTGCTCCGCAACACCAACCATCCGCCCTTCTCCTACTACACATGTACCGTTTGAGTTACTAAAAAAGCCACGACGATTTCTAGAAGATGGTTTCTTTGTGAGGAGCAACGCAGATTCCTCTTTCTCCGGGACACCAGGAGTGATAGGGTTGCTCTGGTCCTCCAGCGGTGACACGCCGTCTATCCTGCCGAATATATCTCGGCTCCCAGCCGTGAGGGCGTCTGAAACTTCGGGATAATACTCCATCTCGTGTACGGACAGAGCAACTGCATCATCACGGAGATACGCCAGAAAACTAGTCCGCTCTTCGTCCCGTCTTTTTTGGATTGGAACGCTACGTTCAGTGGCCGCGTCAAGACTTAGAACCTGTGCTGCCAAAATTGAAGCATTTTTCTCCTTCTCCGCCGGCTGTGAAGAGATTAGACGTCCCACTATAACTACTTTTATCTCTTTCCCGAGAGCAGGCGTAGCACCAGATTCGTTCTGGTGCTCCCTCGATAGAGCATGCTCTTCTTGTTTTGCAGAGGTCTGCGGGGGTTGACTATTTCGGATCGCTAAATTATACTTTGCCGTGATTTGCTCCGTTGCGTCGGCTTGAGTAAGGTCTCCTATAGTGTCTTCAATCGTTGACGCGACTACCATTAGCTCTGCCTGTCTTGAAGAACTGGACGGTGTCGACGCCAAGATCTGTTCTTTTGTGGCAACACTAGTTATGGGGCAAATTTCTTGAAATCGGCCGGTCCGGACGTAATCATTTGGCTCTTGAATGTAATGAAGACGTTGATCGGTAGTATCTGTGTGTAAAGCTGTTTCCCTCCGCTCCACAGCTGCGTAGGCCTCGTTGAGAAAGGTGTCACAAAGAGTTTCGTTCTTTGACAGCAGTAGCGTCTCTCCTGCCAGATAGGGGGTTAGTAACGAAATTGGTGTGGCCGATTCGTGATCCTCTCCCCGATATGATAGAGCAGGCGCGAGGTTTTCCTTTCGTATTGCTTCTTGGTCTCCTGGTGACTGATGGGGACGGCGGTCCACAGTCACAAACACTTCTTCCTCTACTGCGACGGCACGATCATCGACTGCGTCTTCACTGGTCAGACAACTCTCCTTCTGTTCGGTCAGCTTCGAAAATACGCGCACGTACCCGCTGAGAGAGTCTTCGGAAGCTGCTTTTTTGTGTGTGTCTCCCCCAGTGTCGTTAGAAATACGTTCGACATCGCTGCTGGACTCTAGAGCGGTAGTAGATTCCCAGGGATTTTGGTTCAGAATTCCGGAGAATAAATCGTTGTATGCTATCAGCAAATGTTTTTCCCTTTCCTTGGTATGCTCGTGTACTTCGGCAAAGAACTCATCAAGCACTGTCGCCGTGTCGTCAGCTGTCTGCCTTGGACAGAGATAATCATCAGCGCTTGAGCTTTGTGAGGTTGCAAGCAAGTGTTCTGGCGCTCGTTGAGCAGGGACACCAGCAGTTTCGCAGGAGGCAGCGGCAAATTTTGGGCATCCCTTTGCTTTCCGTAAAAAACCTTGAGGGTTAGACCCGTCCACGGGAAGTATCTGCTGCCCTTCTGTGGCATTTGTAAAGAAACATCCATGCTCGCATCCTCGCCCCACTTCGTTTCCACCATCGTGTTCGTGCTTCCGAATCCTAACTGTGACTTTGTTAGGCGCCAACGATACACAGCCCGCCGTTTTCGCCGAAGGCGGCACACCGACTTTGACTCCCTTGATAGAGAAGATTGCCAGTTCCTCTTCTTCCCCCCAGGTCTGACGGTCCCGAGCTTGTTGCTCCCCATTCAACGCCGGCTTCGTCTCTGCCCTTTCCTGGCAGCGCAGGTCCGCCGGATCTTCCGAAGGGTACCACTGGTCTGAGAATGCTGATATTTGAAAGTAGACGAGATCCTCGTCAGCCGAGGCTGGTCTTCCCTCGGTTTCATCGTCGCCCTTCTCTTCCTCTTCTTTAAAGAGCGCAGAAGCTCCAGCAAATCCGACACAGTGCAGGGTATGTGGATTCTCCAGTCTGGAAGCGAAACGCGTCAGTTCAGGGGCGAATTCACTGATAAACGCTTTTGACTCGCAGACTTGTCTACCACACGTTGCCTTATCGGTTATCGCGCGTAAGTCGCCTTCAGGAACCGCGGATGGTTGAGCATCTATGGCGGCACCGCGACCCTTGGTCGGCGCTTTTTTATATCTTTCACAAGAGGCCTTGAGGCTAGCGCCGTCCTCAGCGGTTGTCATTTGATGGCGTCTGTTTGCACTACTCGTCGAGGATACGCCGACGCCACAGGGCAAGCAGTTTGAAGCGCGTTGTTTGCGTGCTCCTGCGGTGAATTTCAGACAACTCGTCATTTTTTTCTTCCTCGTCTCCTCTAGATGTGGTGTATTGTACTGGAAGCAAGCGAAAATCCTGCCAAGTTTTTCTGATTTCTCATCTATATGTGGGAAATATTCTAATTCATTATCGGTGCCCGATGTAGCTGAAGTAATTCTATCATATTCTTCATACTCTGCAGATGAGTGACTAGCCTCCGCTGGCAGAGGAAACGTAACTTCTCCCTCTAAAAAATACTGAAGAGCTTCTTCAGCCGCCGACTCCGTGTTTACGGCCGTTAACTCTACCAGGGGCTGTCCAGCAGATAGTTCAGCCGTTCCTTCGGAGCTCTCAGGGTCTTCAATATGTTCAGTTTCATTATGGTAAAACAGGGTAAACTCGCTCGTGACATCATCGCTCTCAGTCGTTTCCTCACTCCTCACTCTGTGGTACGCCATCCCATTCAACGTAGAAATTTCGTTTTTTCTTTCCAGGCCCTGAAAAGCGTCACTTGAGCGTTGTGCTGTGAATGAGGGAGTAGCAAATGGAAGGTTTTCATCCTCGATGGGTATGAGGACGTCACTGACATCCACCCTTGCAGGACGAGAGCCCTCAGAGGATAGGGGAGCCAACAGTTCTACTGAACCTGCTTCAGGACAAATGATGAAAGAGTTCAGTTCCGTGGGATAAGGAGCCCGTTTGACGGTTGGTGCCTCGGAGTGCTTTACAGAGGCCGCCTCCCTGAGGCTGCATGAAGCGAAAAAGACGTCTTTAGATGCCGATCTTATATCAACTTCCTTATCCTGTACACTGCCAGCAAGTGCTGAAATTGCTGCTGTAAAGGGCACTAGACGCCCGCCTACGTCCAGTCCCTCACGTAGCTCTGCCGTCGGGCTCTTCTCCGCCGTACCTTCTGTTGAAGCGTGTTCAGCAGCATTACGACTCCTGCTGGCATCCTCAGCATTTCCTACATTGATCTCATCTAATAGGGCATTCTCCGCCAGCAAATGCGGCCGTTGCCTGGTGACTGAGCCTGACTCGCACGAACTGTTCAGTGGTTGACTCGTAGCTACAGCGGGATTTTCAGTCAGGCCAGCGCCGGCTGGTGCTTCAGACAGAGTCGTGCGGCCATGATTCTGCTGCATGTTTGTCTCCGGGTGCTGCAGCGTCACACGAAATTCCAGGGCGTTCGTCGCTATCGAAGCAGTCAATCTTTCTTCCGCTGTCCTGTCACGTAGGCACGTATCCGACGCTTCGTCCGCGAATCTTACGCGCCTCGAATACTGCAGCATGGAATAACACAGGTAGAATTTCGATTCTGTCTTATTCGGCTGTAGGGCTGAAATACGATTAACAGGGACAATGGGGGAACTCTTATTTGACGCTTCCATTTGTCCGAAGAACTCTACCTTGTCGTCCTATGCATCCTCACGTACATTAGCCTCCAAAATTTTATACTTACCAATTGTTAACAACACCTGGCTTACCTCAGAGTGCGTCGCTTCAGCAGGCCCAAGGAAATCAGATTTGCTGCAGGGAGCGACGGACGGCTGCTGCCTTCCCCGCTCACACGATTCGTGGGAGGCGCCTTCATCTTGTAACATGATGTGTCCTTCTCCAGGCAAAACGGTCTTTGTCTCCTGCGCAAGTGCTGCTATTCGTCCTTGCTGTGGCGGCGAGATCACTTTGTCCAAATCCTTTATGTGCTGCTGAAAAGCAGCTAAATTCAACTCTGCCAGGCTGGAAGCACTATTAGTTCGACCCGGGCCTGCACACAAGTATGTGCCACTTAGCCGTTGTCTCTGTTGTAGCTGTGCGTCCAAGGCTAACGTGCGCGTATCGTTGTCGGAGAAGCGCTCCACTGTGATACCGTACTCCAGGTTTGGTGCTTCCTCAGTCATCTCCCAACTCAACGGTCTTGGCTGTTTTCCAGAACCTTCTGGACTCGTCTCGCACGGAGCAAGAAAAATCAAACTCAGATACGGTGCCGTCCGCGTATGCTCTCCTTCCCGCTGGGGCAAACTCCAGCAGAGCATCTGCGCAAACACGTATGCCATCCACGTCGGAGGACCGAGGAGTCCGCTGCGGCCAGACGTCAAAATCTTCTATAGATGCAAAAAGAGGGACCTCAGGGTCTAGTCGCGGAGAGAGATTTCTCATGCAAACTATATCGAGGCGCCGCGATCTCATATGTTTCCGGAAAGCGTCTGTCGACCCATCCTCCTCGTCGAGTTTTCCAAAGAAGGGTCGGGGTGCGAGTTCCGGTTCTGGCTTCACCGGCAGCTTTCGAATAGCCATACAACTCTCTCGGCTGGTGGGACCAATTTTATTGAGAATGTCTTCGGCCGCCCTGACTGCGTCAACGCCACTGTTTCCCGCCGGAGTGAGCCGAATTGCTTGGGGCATTGCCGCAGGGGTGAAAATGGAGAGGTCACTGTTTCTGCGCATTTGGTCTTTTAACCTTTTAGGCTTTGTAATGTTTTTAGTGAGCGGAGAAACTTTGGGACCTGCTCCGCCACGCAGCCCTGGCAAGGTACTACCGTATTCCCTCATGTTGGCTGTCTCGCGTCTCCACCTTTCGGATGTACCTGGGAATCCAACGCGTGTTCTCCTCCTCAACCATATTCTACGTGTCTTGCAGCGCTCGTTGCTACACTTTTGAAGATGTTTTTTCTCCTGGATATAGCGGCCAATTTTCACTCTCCTTTGCCGACGTCTCTCCACTTTCGAGCAGCGCTTCGTTTGAGAAGTCGGCGGACAAGGGCGTGTATCCTGTTGCTTGCAAGTGCCACCGTGTGTCTCTTCCTCGGCAAGGTCTTCTACGAAGCCAACGGTGCGCCCCTCTGGCTTTGGAAGGTTGACCACAATGATGCATGGTTTTACGCTGGGTCCGGGTGGGATCCAACCTGCCTCATACCCTCTGTCTATTGCTGCTTCTCTCTGCTTTTCCGCCGTAGGCGCACGAAAGTCCCTACAGCACCTTGCAAAGCGCTGTGCCATTTCCCCGTCTTCTTCCTTTGCTGGCCAGACGTCGTAGTTTTCACAACTACGTCCTTGTTCAGAGTAATCAGGCTCCATGAAACGAAACAGGTCTTCCAATACAGACGTGTTTCCTGAGTAGATGTCTTCTACTGGTCCCCTCGCGCACCACTCGTCACCTCCGTATTCCACGCAACCAGACCCGTCTGCCGCCCGCCTGCACCTGGAATGCTCAGGAGATGCAAAACTGAAAGGATCACACCTTCCACTCTGCCTTATTCTGCACTGGTCACCACTTCCACGGAGAAAAGGATCCTGCATCTGCAACTGCGCATCCTCCCAGAGATTGAGTGCTTCCGCCGTGACTTTCACGAACTGCACGGCATTGTCATCCATGATGGAATCTTCAGCGTCGCAGCTTCTCTCTTGCCAGCTTGCATGTGTTTTTCTACTGCCATGTTCCTGTACTTTTTCTGCAGCTGGTGGTGAGTCAAGAAGGAACAGGCCATCTGTGCACAAAGCGTCTCCTAGCGGTTGATACTCACAGACATGCCCTCCTGTAGAGAGCCACAACATGCGGCTGACAACACTACTGAGGGAGCCGGCGGACACGTCTGCTTCGGAAAATTGGTTTGGAGGCCCATGTTGCAGAGCTGTACGGAACAGAGGAGACGCACCCGGCGCAAAGCTGGGCACACCAGACACAAGTGATCTGCGGTACACCTGCGCTGACTGCTCTATAACGTCATCGCCGTCAATTCCTTTGATTGACAAGGAGCCGTCTCTATTCCGCAGCTGCCTGTCTCGCGGAAGCGTGGCGCCCCAAGTCAGTTCGCACAGCCTCGTGGTCACCATGTCGTCTTCTGCATCAGAGTTCCTTTCTTCGTTCTCTGGTTTCTCCTGCGCAGCTGGGAAAGGTTGGTTCTGCGTATATTCGAGAGTGCGTGCCAGAGAGTGTGTGGCTCGAAAGTCCTGAATAAAAGCGGACTTGTCCACTGGGCTAAAACTTTCCGGAGTCAAGTCTTCGTCGTAAACAAGCGTGAACGCATTTGCATACTGTGCCATCGGACGCTCTGTAAAGTCCTCGCGCTGCCCTCCTGCAGAACATATTTCCGTGGTCGCACTCGCATCTGCGCTAGCGTCACTCACAGATGGCCCTGCAGAAAAAGCAGTGTACATGACCGTTCACGTAAACCCCTCTTGCATTATGTCGCTCTACCAGAGCGTTAGAAGTAGCAAAACTTGGTTTCTCTATATTGCCGTATATGTTTAACTTTTTTGTTAGTCATGAATTCGATCAGAGGCACAAAGCAGCACATAGGCGCAACTGCTTAACACGGTTATGTACGTACAGGTGCCGTCAACCAGCACAGGCGTCAAGGGGGCTCGCAGCGGCAAAACATTTTTAAGTACACGCCATCTGGTGGTGACACATGTGAGGCCACACCCTTTTTTTAGTCACCCACTGTAACGACGGCCCATATACCTGCTTATACGCAAGCAGTGAACCAATGCTAAAGAGGTAGATTGTTCCTGAGTGTACACAGTTGAAACAAATAAATAATTATTTATACGCTGCTGTCGGGCCCTTAACCACATGTGTTTGCGGGTGGAGGAAGTAACCCTACGACGCATGTCTAACTTGCGCAGTCACCGTCGCAAACAATCTAAGTTCAATGCGGTTGTGTACATGCGTGGCACTGAAAACATTCGTTCATTATAAATGATGCAGCCGAAGAACAAACCTTGCAGAGCGTCGAAATCGCAGACAGATCTAGGATTGCCTCCTGGACGAAAGAGATGAGCGTAGACATCCTTTGTCATCTTAACCAAAGGACCGCCCTGCTTCGATATCTCATGCGTAGACTGCACATACTTCCTTTCAATATTGCGCGAGAAACTCATCTGATCCTTTAAGGTCGCCGATGTAGTTACCATAACATGGCACAGAGGCAAAGTAAAGGCCTGAAAAGTAAGAAGTCGCAGCACTCCCGGGGCGGGATATCAGCAAAACATGAAGTTAATAGACTACATTCTCACTCTTTACTGCATATTTCTACGCATATTGCTACGCTTATCCCACACCATTCGTGACTCATAAAACTTCCCCCTTTAATGTCTCAAGTCCTACATGATTTACATGAGGCCAGCCTCACGAAGTTTAGATTACTATGTACACGACCGAAGAACATAGCGGTACTGATTTATTAGAATGTAACGGAGGAAGCGTTTTTCTAGCGGTAGAACGTTGTCCTTAAACTGTCATACCGGATGATTGTATTAGGCGTGGCATTATTGAACGTGTGCTTTTGAATAATGTGGTACAGACTCCAGCCGAATCAGGGTGTGATAGTTTTGCGCGCCCCTATTTGCCAGGCCCTGCCCGATTAGTCTCATACAAACTCTTAAATCCCAGAGCGCTTATGCCTCATCTAGTGAACTGCACCGTAAGACTGTATCATAGGCGATGGACAAGCCACATCTGTTTTACTATCCCTTGAGCAATGAGGTTGTTGAGCTGACGTCCGTGTGTTTTGGGAGCAATACCTCTGAGGCCGGGGTCCCACGTTGACTACCGAGGAGCAGTTGAATATGAAGTGCACGTTCAAATGTAAGTGTAGCTGGGTCAATGCTGCCCAACTCCGTCGCACGTGCGCTAGGGTCCGGGCCCAGCGCCTCTCCAAACTGCTGGAGAAGCCACTTTTGATGTGTGTCTTCTCTCTGTCGGTCGGTATGCACCCGTGCTTTTGAGAACACAAGTATCTCAACGTTCTGCTCCAAGGCATTCTCGCGGCTGGGCTCGATGCAGTCGCAGGCGAAATCGGTGCGTTTGCTTTTATGATATTCACCGCTTTTGCTACCGCTGCCGGACGCTGCACTGCCACCAGTGTCGCCATGATCAATCGTGCAGAAATTGCAAACTTGTCTGAGAATATCAGCAGATACAACTCTTTCTTCGTATATGGCGACGTAGAGGCACTGCTGCACGAGGCTCACAAGGTTGTAGTACTTGCCGGTGACTCCACCGCGAATCACGTCTCTCACACAAGGGATAGAGTCTGACGACAGAACTCCTCTTGGTAGGCTTGTCCTCTCATCTGCTGAAGCAGACATTATAGCCAGCGCTGGAGGAGAACGACTAGTCGAAGACATGGAGCCAGTGCTGCGGCAGAACAGCAGAGAGGGCAGAGCAAAAATGCTATCCGGCGTAGTATGCTTAAGGAGGAGGTGACAGCTCTTTTGCTTGTCTCTCTGAGATAGGAGTAACCATTCGGGGCAGATTGAATGACGACGTGTCCTAGACGAGGTCGGACAAAAAAGTTGACGATCCACATCAGGGAAGTTGAAAGCAAGTTCTTGAAAAGACGGCGTGTGGCGTTGGCACCAAATTTGCGATGAGCCGTCCGTCCGTACGGGCCACAGAGCACCGACGTCCACCAACGTCCCCAATGTTGCGACGGAAGAGGGGTCTTTCTCTGTTGTGTTTTCCCTCGCTGAAAAAGTGCACACGAATGAAACGCATGCAAGAGGCGTTGAATTCTTCTAGGCAGAATCAGAAGCTCGTCTACACCGAAAGAAAAGATGTGCGCATCTGTGCACGCGCGGATACACGCGTGCCTTCAGATATACACAGTTCTGGCTGTGCGTGCTACAACCAGTTCTACAGCTACTTTATCAATTTATGCTGACACGTGATCGTTCATTATCTGTTTGTATATATCAAACAAAGTGGCTCAAGTGGAGAGCTATCCAGGACTGTTGTGATGTGTCTACGTTTCGTCAGACATATTCACGCCGTCTGTGCAAACAAATTGGCGCTTCTGCGTGTGGCCTACACTGGCTACTTGTTCATATGTGCTTACCTAGATCGGTTAGATGTGGCGGTGCTTGGTGCGTTTGTTTTTTTCGCACACCCTGGTGCAACACCCTCAGCCGCTCTGCTAGAGGCTTTATGGCTACCTGCGCGCACTCAGCCCCCGACGATGTATTTCGTACAGCAGCTGCTTTCCAAAACTGTAAATTCGAGCCAACAGTTTTCTTGGACAACGTGCTGTGG
Source organism: Onychomys arenicola (assembly GCA_949786405.1). Lineage (NCBI taxonomy): Eukaryota > Metazoa > Chordata > Mammalia > Rodentia > Cricetidae > Onychomys > Onychomys arenicola. Next base: position 27,577 of record CATKUM010000266.1, on the reverse strand, counting down.
GCGCTGCCGCTGCTGTCTCCAAGGTCGCACGATTTGTTTAAGCATTCATCAGAAGTCAAAGATTCGCTCGGCTTTGAGGTCCCAGAGCAGCTAACGCAAGCGGCAAAGAGCACCGAACAAGGAGCTTGACCCAATCTGCAAAGGGTGCTGCTGCTGCTGCTACGTCCACCATCGCCTGCCGCTTGGGCGACTGTCCTGCTTGTAAGGCGTGTAGCAGGCTCTCTCTCGTCCACAGGGCAGGGCGGCGCGCGTGGCACGCACACAACAGCTTGAGGGAATTTTATTGCAATTTCTTCTCCCGGTCCAAGTTTCTCCTCCTTCATAAACGCAGAACCAACGGTACGCACTGCCAACATCAGTGGCGCTGGCAGGGGATGGGCTGCTGGATGGCGTGTCTGCAGAAAGACCCCGAGAATGGGTGACACTCAAGGAATATACGAACGAAAGGCGCATCCAGAAATATGAAGCAAAGAAAGGCCGCTAATATGCGTGAAGAACACGTAGAGAGATTCGACATCATATGCATCTGCGTACCTGCGACGGTTTTGATTATGAAAACTTAACTTTAGTCAGCTAACGGAACGCGACAGCGGCGCATTATGGAATAAACCACCATTGAGGCCTGTAAAGGGTCACGTGTGCAGCTGAAAACAGCTGTGTTTGGACCGAAAATGACTGCCTAAAAGTTGACGTAGCCGTAGACTCGCACGGAACGGCAGACTATGACGTCTTTCAGGGGATATACACTACACGCATCAGAACTGCACAGACCCTTCAGTGTTCCTTCGCGATTGCTCTATTCTACAGTTAAATCTACACTTCTATGTATTTCGCCGTTGCCGCCATGCAAGAGTGAAACCGTTTCATCCAAAGTCGCTTTGTGCGTCTAACAAGAATTAGGAATCTCGGAGTGACGTAACACGGTCGCGCCTTCACAGCTCTCTAAAGATGCACCGGGTCTCGCTAGTGTCGACGCGCTGGGGAAGTGCGAACACGGTATTTACCCGGGTCCTACTTGGACCCCGACGGCCAATCGTGTAGCAGGGCTTTCTACGTGCTCAGCAGAGCAGCTGCTAGATAGTTGTGGAATGGCCTTTTATGACAGAATCGCCGAGCCCGACCAGCTGTTGAGCCGCCCAAGAGCTTCAAGGTCACCGAACAACTTACTTGCTGGCCACCAGTTGAAATCGCAAACAGATGTGGAATTCACCAGTGTGGCAGATTAAATAACACCGATGCACCTTTTCCGTAATTCGTTTTACGGTTGTGCGACAAAATTGCTACGCAACTGCTCGGCGGTCTTTCTCAACCTAATTGGTGGAAGCTCACCACAGAAATGTGTGATGCAACTGTTGCACGATCCGCTCCATCTGGATGAACACCAGCAGCAGCATTCCGCCTGACGGCACGACAAATGCCAGCCACCTGCGACGACGCGCTTTGCACCGATGCCGCAGGCAATGCTGGAAGAGCAAGCCCAGGTTTGTGAAGTTGGGTAAGAAAAGCGTATTGTGTTGATGAGTTTCTCGGTGCTACAGCAGTCGCGGTTACTTTTCTAGCCTCTGCGGTGGCCCCATTCCCAGCAGAACAGGTCTTCTCGTCCGCAGCAGCGCTTTCTTTCTCCCCGGAGCGCGTTGCTGACTCGAATATCTGCGCATTGTGTGGAACCTGCGACGGACCGGCTCGTACTACGCCTCCTACAGGGCAGATGTGAAGATGAAGTGAGCCGTACACCAGTGCGTGTACCGGCAACAAGTCAGCGCGGCTGCTCTGAGATGAAGCGTGGTCTCGTTGGTGCTCTAGCAACTGGATCTTCTCGGTAGGTTGTAGCTGCAGCGTCTTCTGTGGGTGACGTGTGGTAACCACTGACCCAACGATGTGATGCCCAGTACGCACTGGATGCTGCGGCCGCTCCGGAAAACGAATTCTTTCAGTTGGCAGCAACAGGGGTTGCTTCTTCTGCTGCGTCGTCCAGTACGCATGCTGTTGAACACTGTGTATTCTGACGAGTGGCACCGGTGAGTGTTGGGTGCTCTGCGTTCGCAGCCCAGCGGACCGTGCGCTCTCAGAACCACGCAACAGCACATGCGATAGCGCCACATTTCCTGCAGTCTGCTGCATGATCCCTGTTAAGTGGGACTGGATGGTGTGTTTCTCCAGCCGTGGAGTTTGCTGCTCCGCGGGATAAACGTTATGCAGAAACTGAACGTTCTGGTGCCTCAGTCTTTGAGGCTGACTGTGGTGCATCTGGCATGACTGGTGCAAATTCTGCAGGTTTTGCTGTGACTGTGACTTCGGCAGCTGCTCGAAGTTCTGCTGCTGTAGGAGATGCACCTGCTGTGGCGCCTGCAGCTGCACTGGCGGATGCAGCCATGGTAGAGACTGCGATAGAGCAACCTGAGGTGTGTGGTGCATTCTTTGCCTCGATCGAAGTGGATCCGCTGGCCCAGTCGATCCAAACTCCAGTAGCCGTTGTGCCTCCTCCGACACTTGGTGCGCGAGCTGTGGCATCTTAATAATGCACATAGCGTTCTGTTGATTCCGCTCAAGTGGTGTCTGCTGCTCTTCCTGTACTTGCTTCGCGTCGAGGACCTTGTATGGGAAGGCTTGTCGGCTCCAGTCACTGCCTTGCTGCGGCAGCGGCCCTCCCTGCCGCGGCAGCCGTACATCTGTCGAATGCCCTTGGCTCTCTTGTGAATGCGGTAGCCTTTGCTTCAGTATATGTGCGCAACCAGCTCGTGGAGTCTGCGGTGTTCGGTTTTGCAGCACATATGCAGGACCCTGCGCTGGGGGCAGTCGCTGCGCGGGGACTCGGTGATACTGCAGCGGCCACTGCTGCTCCTGCTGTGCGGCCAGCTGTGACTGCTGATAGCGTACGTGTTGCTCTCTAGTCTTTGTCTGCAGAGTCTGTGATGCGTCTAGACGCTTTCTTCGATGACATTCTTCTGGCGAGGGCAGAGCGCGCTGCAGCCACAGCTGGTACTGGCTGCGTAGATGATGGTGTCGAAGCTGGTGACCGTGTTTGTGGGGCAGGTGTTGTTGCTGAAACAGATTTTGATCCTGCAGACTGAAGCGACGACGGTCACGCTGTGGTTGCTGTTGCAGTTGCTGCAGCACTCGAGGCTGCGGCTGCAGCGAGTTTTGTGCCCTCATAGTATTGACAGGAATACTAGAACTAAGAAGCGACTGCATTAGCGACTGTGACTCGTGGAATGGCGGCCCTGTCTGCGGGGGGTGCCGATGGGCATGTCGTTGTACTGCTGAATCGTTAGAGTGGGGTTAAGTATTGAGGAGTACAGCAAAGATCCAGGATCGGACGCAAGCCCAAGGAATGCTGAAAGATTTGTTCCTGGTCAAGATATCGAGCCGCTTACAGCCAACCTCGGTTGTCATCCAGCTAGGCCACATTGCGGCGCAGGAGGTCCCCTGCTGTCTACAGGTACTTCTGATGGGAGACCTGCTCCCCTAAGTGCTTCCTGTCAAGGGATGCTCATGGTGTAGACTGTAAGAGTTTCTTCTGTAGAACATATCTGTGTGTACACAGCTGTTGTTTGCGAGGAGGCCCCCAGCACGGCCGCTAGTGCTACTGCTGCCGCCGCGCTGCCGCTAGCGCTGCTGCTGCTGTCGCGTTTACCTTGCTGTAGCTGCGGTGCTACGGGCAGAAGCAACAGAGTGGCCGAGCATCCGTCTGGAAGAGCTGTATGGCAGCCACTGCTTCTCTTATACTTCCCCCACTATCCACATTAGGACTGCAAGCACTTGCAGCCGCTGCTCTCATACGGTTAGATCATCTTGCAGTCCTATGTTTGTCCCCGTGTTGTGAGGCTTCTGCAACTGTGCCTTTTCACTCGTGCGCTGCTTCTGTGGCACGCAGTGACTACGGTTAAGGTACCTCACTTTTGGCGCCCCCACATAAGCAGACAGGATGACTTAGCAGGGTAAAGAGGTGATTTAGTCGCTTACTGTAAGCATCCTCAGAGATCCGTCTTTTGCTTACGACCTCTTGAACTTTCGCTGGTGTCTACACTTGTAACTGTTGCAGATGCTACGACAGCTCGTACAGCTGTTCCAGAAGCCGGAGTCTCTGGTGTTACTACATCGACTACGGCTACACTTGTGGCGGCACACTGAAAAACTAGCGGCCGTTGTATGCGGGTAAATCGCAAGCGGCTGTGCACGTGCAATAGCTTCCGACATAGCAATGGGATTAGCTTTTGCCAATGTAGCGTGCACGCTGGCCATCATTCGCAGGTAGCAACTGAAGCTACCTGCGTGCATCACTGTGCACGAGCGACAGCTGCAAGAGCACCTGTATCGTGGATCTTGACAGCCGTGCCGTCAGCGTGGCCGCACCAGAACCGCCGAGATTCGTGTAAGGACCAGGCTACAGCAACTACGCGTGGGGTAGTGAGATGCACGTATAGCCGGCGAACTAGTTACAAAGAAATGCAACGCGATATCAGGACATATGAGAGCTGCAGTTTTAATTAAAAGAAAGTATCGGTAAAACAGGCGAACGCTTTTGAAGCTCTGATCTACTACGGCCATGATTCGAATAGACTGACTGCTTCATTTTTTACAAGGCGGTTGGTCCACGTGGTGCGCGACGCTTGCTACAGAAGTGCTACTGCATTATTTCATCTCTAACGCGTAGTCTGCCGCGCCCCTGCTCGCGTACGCAGACTGCAACTGTACTGCACGCGGGCACGCACAGTCCACAAGTCGATATGTACAAGTAGGGACCACAAGCTCTCTCTACACAGGCGCTACACTTGGGTATGCGCTGTGAAACGAGTGGGTTCCTCTATCAACAGCAAATAGGCGAAAAGTACCTTCGTGCTACTACTGACTTCTACGTAAGACACCGAGGACGACCACTGCTGTGTATAAATGTGCTCGTGTGGCCGAGTGCTACGTTCCGCCCTTGCATTCATACAACAAAACGGTGGAAACGCAAGCACCCCTCAACGCTGCCGTGTCGCGGCTTGGAGATCCACCGTGGTTGTACGTGTACATCCATCAAAGTCCCCCTATGGTGCGACTATGTGGTTTCTTTGTGAATTTACACAGAAAAGCGGCAAGCGCACGCTGCCTGAGGTAACAGCGAAATCAGCGTACATTTCATTTGAAGACGAGTGACAAGGAAATCATGGTGCAGGTGTCCCGGATACGGAAATAAAAAGCGAATTGTGCTTGTTATCAGTCTACTAGACAGAATCCCTGTTTCAGATTCGCAGGCAGTCGTCACACGTCGACGTGACAGCAACATCGTGCGCCCACATATCTCCTTACACAGTCTCTCATGAGCAAAAATCTAGCTAATGAGAGGGACAGACTCACTATATATTTGGAGCACACGGAGACACGCGCGAGCCATGTTGCTTATGCACATACACTGATGGAGAATTTTGTGTAAACGCACATACGAGGACGGTGTGTGCGAAGAGTAAGTAGAGAACAGCCGGCGTCTTGATTTTTCTTCTGTTCCCTGTCTCCCCTCCCTCTACAGAAGCGTCCGTAGCAGCACAGCCAACAACACTAGGTACACCAATTAAGCGTCGCTAGGGGTTATGCCAGACACCAGCGTTTCATCACCTGATAGGCCAGAGCTGCAGAACACGACATAGTCTGGAACAACAAAGCGCAAAATTTTGTGTGCGTTTCTGTAGAGGTTGATGGTTTGAAACCACGGCAGCCACTGCAGCACCGCCTGCTCCCTCTTCCGCGTAGGAACACCCTGCTAAGACTTCAAGGTGAGGCTACCTGCATATGTGATATTCAACTGAACATTTGAAACCGTCCGCTGGAAGCGATCTAGTCTGCACTTCTTTTACAATACACTACCGCGTCAGCAACTCTATTGCCCGGCCTCTGACCCAACGTGAAGCAGCCGCGGACAGAATTTCAACACGTGGATGTGCCTTCATTTGAGTCTCGCTTGTACTCAGATAACGGAAATTTGAGCTCATAATTGTCATTTTCAAGGCTGCACCATGAGACTGCTAATCGTTGCGCATCTCGAAGTCTCCAAAGATAATCGACATTAGGCTTCACTCAGAGTTGGTACGTAGCAGCGAAGAAGAAACACCAGCGAGATAAGTATAGCGACACAAAGCATTCAGCTCCCTATCGCCGATGGCGACACAGGGCGCTCTGGAAGGTACGGCGTGAGCGCCACAGGTGTGCTCAAGTTTATAGAAAAGGTGTAGCTCATGCGGTGAACTTGTAGAGGATAACCTAAGTGCTCACATGCGAAAGTCGACAAATGTGAACAAAGGACACCACGCACAGATTTGTACCAAAACTCGACTTCCGCTGTCACAGGCTGCAAAGGCGCGTACGGCAAGCGCACGGTCGTTTACGTGGGCATTGCTCAGTGATGTGAACAAAGCTGTGAGCAGGCGTGTTGCTGGCTCGTCTATTCTCCATATTACAGCATTTTTCCAGGAGGAGGCGAACAACAGGAAGTACCCGCAAGCGGCTGTACTGTAATTTTTTAAAGGCAGATAGGGGACGAAGAAACGAAGATGCGCCTGTACGTAGGTGTGGTTTTGTGTGCTAGTACAGAAACATAAGAACCTCTGTATGTTCACGGCATAGCATGCCGGATACCTGCTTAAACTTGCCGACTGAGAATCTATTCACCGTCCGCATGCACCATGTTTGCATGTACACAGATGTGGCTGGAGAAACGTGCGGACACGAACTATATGCCTACGTAGAAAGAATGTATGCTGTCACGTCTATTTGCCCCATCCTAGGGCATACAACTTACCATTGCTGAGGGTGTAGCGGCGCGAAACCTGTATCCGTGACCAGTGTTACGCAGCTGTAGCGGCACTCACATGCGTCCTCTTAAGCGCGGGTTTATACGCTTGCTTTTATCCATTTACTGGACGGGCATCTGCTGGAGCACGGCTGTATTCGTGAGAAAATGTGTGGGCGGAGTCAAAGTTCAATATGCAATCGAGAGTGACACCATCGTACGGAATCTCAGGAACGCTCAGCCAGAGACATGGCGTACCAAAACATACAGCTGTAGAAAGACGCACAGATAAATGCAACGCCAATGGCATGACTGAGTACGAAGATAATACACGCGTGTAAGCACGGTATAGTGTAATAGCTGCCGCTCACGGACAACTGGGAACAGTTGGCGCGCCAGTAAGAGTACGAGCAGAAAAAGCGGTTTGGGGGCAGTGCCGTGGAAGCAGTATAAGGAGTAGAATTATCAGCCCATGATGGTATGGAGTAGCCCTAGTAGTGTCGGTTGCCGTACCAAGAATAGTGAGAAGGGCAGGAATCTGGACACGGAAGTAATCACAGTTCCTCGTAGGAAGTACAACTCAGTTTACGCACGTACGTCTCCTCGGAGGTCAGCGATTTACACTGTATTTTTTTTGAAGTGTTTGCGAAACGTCCTCCTACCTGCATGCGGCCACATTGAAGTCTCAGACTTGCAAATGGTTGCGCTTTTACGACGCGGCAACCTTTCAGTCTAGGACATAGAGTAGCAGCTGGTGTGCATGTTCAAAGAGAACCACAGTGACGTATATCTGTGTCAAGATATGTATATGTACCTATACGTATTATGGATGGAGGTCACTAACGCCTTTCGGCAGAGAAATCTTAGTGGTTCGTGCACGTACCAGGTGAACCGTAAATATGTGTGTACGACGTAGAAATCCATACTTGTACGCCAAAGAGAGAAAGAGCGAGACCAATACACAGGCATGCTTAAGGTTAAGCAGCTGCGCGTGAGTATGCAAGACAGCCGGACCACCGATTTCTAACGAGAACAGAGAGACACAGAAGAGACGTTTGTTCTAGTGTGTGTACACTTTGAACTTCGAGCCTTTTCTACGCGTGTAACGTGGACAGGACCGCTCTTCTGATGAACACGTGTATGTGCATTCCGCCGTGCGTGTAGAGTATGTAGCTGTACAATTGGCACAATAATGAATGCGAACGCGCGCGCAAGACTACTCTTGTGGACGTAGCCACGTTTCGATGCGGCGAGATTTGCAAACCGCAACTGCGTCCGGTCGTGGGGAAAGCCTTATAGCTCCGAGATACGCAGCGCCTGTCATACGCATTTCAGCCACTTGGGAAGAACCGCCGCCGAGTCTGGTGGAAACAAAAAGCGAATTGGTAAAGGATGGTGATCTGCACCGAACAGAGCGCAGCGCGGAACCTACGAGGACACCACCTGGCCACATATGCCTTTGTAAGGGCATCTGAGTCAACACGTGGAGCACGGATAGACGCTCCCCTGAAAAAAAAGGAGAAGCAGCGGGATTACAACACCTCTGTAGAGGTCACTGGCGTTGTGAGGAGAAAAAGTGCCGTTAACAATCGAACCGTAGGCTTGTATGCGTACAAGGGTGAGAACGTCCTGCCAGGGAAACTTTGTGGAAACAGCGTATCATCCGATATGTGGATGTCTGCTTATAGTTATGTAGAATTGTTCGTATAACTTACATATACGTGAAAACACTCTCTATAGGTAAAACCGCTACAGTGCTGGCGTTAGCGAAATGTGTAACTATCATCTGTAGTGCTATAGGTAGTTCACTTCTGCATGTAACGAGTACGCTGGGCTGCTTAATGTTCGTGGACCACAGGCCCACTGCATCACGAATAAGGACAAGAATGTCCTCTCAACTGCAAAATGAGAAGCGCACGCATATGAAGCCATTAAGCTGAGCAGAAAGTTTACACACGCACATCGGCAAGCAAACGTAGAAACGTGTGTGCGGATGATGGACATGGGACTCAAACATATTCAGCCGCGAAGGGAAACGAACGTTAACGCTGCTGCTCTTCCACTTTCTCGTTTAGCTGTTATAACTGTTGCCTCTTTGTGTCCGTAACGCTTTTTCTCTGCTGCTGGGACGGTGCGTGTTGTTCCAGTAGCAAGCTCCTACGGCACTTATGGCTCTTTGCCTAAGGCGGGAGGCTGAGGTCTGTTGGCAGCCCTGCCCCATACACCGTAGGATCCAGATCATGCTTGGTATCGCGAAACACCCGCATAGGCTCCACTAAGCGGAACTACTACTTTTAAGGTGTATCTGTTCCCCGTTTCATTGTATGTAGAAGCGTCCTTTGTTGAACTTTTCTCACTTCACCGTTTACGGCGCATCAATTTCATAGTCTACGCACGTGGTCATTTAGGCATCTTAGAAACCACGTTTTTTCATCACGAGTTGTGACTCGCACGACCTAGATGCCATCAAGCCTTATTATATCTCGATCTGCTTATCTGAAGTGAGCGACACCTTTTCTTCATTGTTCTCAGTTTAGAGTGACTTTTACGTTTCTTATTCTCTCTCAGTCCCTTCGTTCGATGGCGTGTTTTATGTCGTACTTATCTGACTGCGGTTGTCATCTACGTCCGCTGAAGGGCTTATTTGTGAACCGTGTTCATTCTCCACCATGCAGGAAGGGATGTATAACATGCCTTGTAGTCATCGGGAAAAGCTTTACAGATAATTTATTTCCGCCTTTCCTCTGCGTACATGGCAGATAACCAAACTTCCACTGCACGTGTTGTTTTGCACAACTCATTCATTCCTTCCAAATCATAATTTGCACATCATGGTGGTGAAATACTTGCATGTAACGCCGCCTGTTACACCTCCTGAGAAATCGCGCCTCTGAATATCACGTAGAACATGTCTTACATTGTTGCACGATATCTTCAGGCCACCTGAGCCAAGCGTGTCTGCACTGTTTACGTGTTCGTAGCCCTCCACGTGTGCTCCACTTCTCCGACTAGAAATTTAGGGCAGATCAACTCCTGTCTCTATGGTTCTGTCGGTCTGTCCAAGTTTAACAGATGTTTATTTTCCACTTCATCGCGCGGCGTGGTCCTCCAAGCCGCGGGTGCGTTTCGCTTTGGATGGACCACAAGTATGTGTTCGACAAGAGAAGCTGCGAGCGGCAGCACCAGTAGCAGCAAAAGAAGTACCTTTTCAGTAGAAGCAGCACCGCCAGTCAGAGCAGCAGCAGGCAGCAACGTGGTTCCCCATGTACCACAAGTTGCCGCCAGCGCAGCAGAAGCTGAAGCGGGAGCAACAGTAGCCAAGAATTCGCAGTAGCAGTACAAACAGCAGAATCAGCCGCGAAATCTGTCACATCAACACCAGCAATACCCTCGATGAAGTGAGGACGCCGTTCGTTGCAAACACACATCATCGTACAACGGCGACCTCAGCAGAAGAAGCGGCATCAGCAGGCGCAGCAGTAGGGTCACAGCACCAGGGGATTGTGTGCGTATCCATCTGCAGCTGCAGCACTGACAGCACATCCATGGAAAGGCACAGAACAGCATCATATCATTGGCATTTCAAGGCGCAGGAACATTTAATTTACCGAATGATCACGTCGTCGGTAGTCACCCAGCAGGACGCGCAGCACCACCGGAATTATCGGCAGAGGTTCGCCTCCCCATGGTGGCAGCAGTAGCAACAACACCGCTAGGCAGGAGTAGCTCCACCAACTGCAGCAAGGCAGGATATTGCAGCAGCGCAAAAAAACGCAACAATATCCACTCAAAAAATGAAGAAGCAGCAGCAGCAGCCACAGGGCATCACCACCAACGCAGTAGCCGCACAGACAATGAGAGCTGCGATCAGCGGCGCGCAAGCAACTACACTGTATGTACGTTGTCACCTTCTTGCGGCTGTGCGCACAATGATGTGTTGACCTATTTTTTTCTCTTCTTAGCCTTCGTTTCTTCTTCTTTCTCCCATCACGTGGCCACGGCAAGCGACTTGCATGTCTATTTTTTCTTTGCTCAATCCCCTGGCAGCAGCAGCGGCAAGAGAGAGTGCGCATGCTTTATTAACTCTTCCTTCCTGATAGACGGCGCACACAGAGGTGCCGCTACATCTACACATGACATTTTCCATCCGTGCATCCAAAAGAATGCGAGACGAAACATTTCGTTGATGAAGAGGACATCCGATGAGAGAGCTATGTGGACCTCCGTCCCAGTTCAAGCCCGCCACCGTGCGGTCCGCATGCACATGTGTTCTCATCAAGGAACATATATACATGTAATTTGTTGATATTGCGTCTTTCCTCCATAACGAAGACATGCCCGCCCTTTTTTCTCAAAGATGTATGTGTGTATGATTGAATGTGCTTCTGGTCTCCGGCCACACTCCCCTGTGCACACTACCGCATCAGCGCTCGAAAATGCGGGTTCTCAAGGGCCTTTCTTCGCGCGCGAAGATCACCTTCCAGTGACGGATTCTTACGGAGGCAACAACACTTCAACTAGTCTCTACAGATATGTTGCCTATGTATGTAAACTTCTGTCTTACTCATCCGTATACGCTCCCTCCATGCAGCAGATATCCATATTGCACATATGCGCATGTACAGCGGAGATCGGTTGGCTCATAGAGAAGGTTTTCATTCAAGCCCAGCTCATGGAGGTATCGACATTTAAACAGTTTCCGCTGCGTTTTGTTGCGGAGTCTCCGCTTCTCATTGGACTGGATCACAAACATCTCTTTTCACAGCCGCGCTTGAACCGGCTGCCTGTTCATATGTTTCTCCCTCGATACCAAGGATACTTCACAGAAACAGAAGAAAACCCCTTGAAGTCGTGTGTAACTATATATATATAGATACAAAGCGTGCACTTTTTGAAGTGGCTTTTCTTATGTTTGATACATGTTGGCCTTCGGAGCCTTCATAGACACAGCACATCTCCACGGCACTTCGCAGAAGACCTTGGGGTAACAATACATGGGAACAACCTACGCTCATCAACTGTAAAATACCTCCAGGCTTTAAAGCTTGTCTGCTGGTGTTTTTTCGCTGTCCTCGAGCGTCTTTAACTCGCCATATGCCTATTGCCCCCGATATTTCCACATCGCTTTCATCAGTGAGTCCCGTCTTTCCTCTTTCTCTCTCTCGCTCTTTCTCTCTCTCTCTCTCTCTATATATATATATATATATATATATATTTGCACATACATATATACTTACTTCCACATATGGATATATATGCGTACATGCAACAACACCTTCTTAAAAGTCTCTTGGGCTGCTCCAGGGTTCCACTGTTCATGTGTGGGGCCTGAACATTTGTGGTGCAGGCATCTCCACACATCTACTCAGGTACCGTAGCTCCCATCAGCATCACTGAAGCGCAAGCGAAGTCTTTACAGTGAGGTCTGAGGATACACATTCTTCGAAATTGATGCTGATACGGGCCCTACATGCATATATCTCGTCGTTATCGTGTCCATATCTGATAGATCTCGAGTCGCTCGTGCACAGGGGCGAATCTTTCAGCGGCTGTCATTGAAGGTACCGCATGGTTTGAATTGCAACAGCATAACAGCAGCTGCACGAAAGGAGCGAAGCAGCAGCAGGGAAGAGGGGCAGCAACACCAAGGAAGAGCGGAAGCAACAGGAGGGAAGAGAGGAAACAACAGCAGGGCCGGAGGGGAAGCACCAGCGGGGGAGCAGCTTCCGGATATAGCAGCAAGTGGTGGATACATCGTCTCCTCTTCCCCGAGGTTTTCTTGGCAAGATTATCATCTCCATGAAGAGAGGGCTGTCTCTCTGGAGGTGCATCACTGCTGCTTGTTAAAACAGCGGCTGCCACGGCAGTGACTGACGCAGTCCCTGTTTCAGCGTTATTGTTCCTTTCGTCGTGATAATGAAAATGCACGCCTGTGTGTGTGTGTGAGAGATCCAATGAAAGAAGGGTTTTTAGCTTACCTGTATACCGAATTCCTGTAACATATATGTCTGCCTCAGACCCTCTTCGCTCTTTTTTTTTTCGAGTGCTGCTGCTGCCTTTTTCGCTTTCCTGCCCCTCTCTACTCTCTGGGGTTCTGATGATGGTCTGACTTGCTGAGTTTGTCGACCTCCGTCTCCTGGCGCTATTGTGGTTACTACGTTGGTCTTGCTGCTGCATTTGCTGCTGATGTGGAACATTTTTTCCCCCTTTCTCCTCCTCCCCCTCCTCCACTTCTTGTGACAATTCCTTTTCATGTTTGAGACTCCTGTTGTTAGTTTCTCTTTGAATACGCGCGCTCGCTGTGGAGAACTCGCAGCAGTTCGACCGGCTGTTGATTTTGCTTCTCCTGGCGCCCCCTAGACGCAAGACGTCCTCTGCACTTCTGCACCTGCTTCTGCACGTTTTTCTGCTGCTCTTTCTGCAGCTGTTTTTGCTGTTGTGGGAAAATCTCTGCTCCGCAGCCGCAACAGCTGCGTCCTTTCGGCACCTGTCTCCTACGCCCTTCTTTCCCCGTCTGCGCGTCTTCTAGTGCTGTTTCCTCAGAGTTCAGCACGTCGCTTAGCAGCAGAAAACGTAGATGCTGCCGCTTCACAAAGGGCTACATGACCACAGCAGCAGATGATGAAGCTGCGTGAGGGCAGCAGCAGGCGCAGCAGATGGCGCAAGACGTGCAGCGTGGAAGGACAGGAGACATCGGGGCCGTAACACAGCCGTCCACAGGGAATCTCAGCAGCACGCGCAGCAGAAGCAGGAACAGCCTTCGCAGCAACACGCGCAGCAGAGGCACATACAGACTTCGATGCTGTATGGAGAGCTGCCGCAGTCATACCGAGAACATGCACCGCAGCAGCAACACGCCTGCTGCGGGAACTCCTCGAAGGAGGACTCTCAGGGGCGTTGGGAGACCCCTCGCAGAAGTTTCTGCTGTCATCAGACCTCGCATTATCGCCGCTTGCGGCGCTGGAACGTGCTGCTGTGGTAGTAGCGCTGCCCAATGGAGTACTGGAAGCAGCATAGCGAAGATCGTCAAGCAGCGTTGCTGCTGCTGCTGTTGCACTAGTTCGCCGGGGGCTGCTTGGCGTCATCGTCTCCAAGACAAAGTCAGCTGCATGCTGTGCAGCTGCTACTCCAACTGCAGTACATGGAGCTTCTCTCTGTGCCGCGACTGCAACAGCAGACTCCCACAAAGCAAAAGTAGAAGTAGCTCTGAGTGCAGCAGTAGCTCGACGCGCAGACGACGATGTCGCAGACTGCTCCACAACACCTACGGTAATAGGCGCTTCATCTGCTGTCACAGCTGCAGTTGCACGGGGCGCTACCGCTGCAGCAGAATCCCCAGAAAATGCGTTCGGGAATGCGGCAGGCGGACCTCTGTTACAAGTGACTTCGGTGTCAGCAGCAGCAGCAGCAGCCCCGTCGTTCACTTCTGCATGCCAACGTTCTTCTGCAGTGCTCTTCTGGAGATCTACTCCCCGGCTTCTAGCCCTGACATCTCTCATCTTTCATTCTTTCAGGCCTCTTCTTTGTCGTCTTTGTCTCCTCCTTGTGCGTATCTACCTTCAAACTCTTTTTCCTTTCCTTCTTCTTCTTCTTCTTCTTCTTCTTCTTCTTCTCCTTCCTTTTCTTCTCCATCGTTTCCTCGCCCTTCGTGTCTCAACTCAGCCGCACTCTTCTGTTGCGGCTCCGTTCCCTCTGTCTCTCTACTCGTCTCACTCCCACGCAGGAGTGTGCGACTTATTCGTTGTCCTGACGCAACACTTCTTTCTACCAGTCCCTCTGTGTGGCCTCATACAAAACGATTGTGTTTCGCCTTTAGCTTCTGCTGGCTCTGCATGTGTAGTTGCAATGCAGCCGCTGTTGCATCTATCTGTATGACTCTCGTTATCTTTTGTCTCCGTCCTGCCTGCTATTGTGGCTTAGCGCCTCTTCTTCTGTGTTGCAGGCCTTCTACAGAGAAGGTTTCTATTACTCGCGTCGGCTCCTCTCTGCGACCCTGCTGCTGCTGCGAGAGATCTCTACTATCCCTTCTGCTGCTGCAAGTAGCCCTTCCCTCCTCTGTAGAAGACACGATCAGAGCGCGCAGGAAGACGTCTGCTGTCGAGACTCCCGGCGTCGCTGTTGACTTATCAAGTTCTGCGGCTACTACGGATGCTGCTGCTGCTGCTGCTAACGGAGCTGCTCCAGTAGCAGCGTCTCATTCTCTGAACCTCTGTCCTGCCTGTCACACTATCTTATCTGCTGGCAAGGCTTCCCTTTCAAGTCCCAAGGCGTCTTTTTCATCTACGCTCCTGCGGCTAGCGTCTCTGGCTACTTCTCCTGCTGCTCTCTATTGCACCAGCGCTCTTCATCGTTCCTCTTCAGAAACATCCCCTACTGCCTTCGATCGACGGTGCACTGTTTCGGCTGCTGCAGAAGCTGCTGTTCACCGCAGAGACAGGCGCGCGGCCCCAGCGGCAACCGGAGCTGTGCCTGCTGCTGTGAAAGCCTGCCTTGTCCTTCTTGCTCTTGCAGCAACGTTTGCTAGTCCTGGCTCGGCAATGAGCATCGCAGCTTCTCTTCCTGCATCTGCTGCTGCTGTCACATCATGTCTCACTTGTGGGGTGGTGTCTCCACACGTTGTCGCCGCAGCAGTCTCTACGCGGCCTTTGTCTCCCGTGCCGTCTCCGTTCGGTAGTCCGCGTCGGTCTTTGAACAATCGTATATCACGTTCGTTCATTTCCACAGTGAAGTCTCCTTTGTTCTTTCATTCAGCATTAGCAAATTCTTTGCCTGCTTCTTTTTCGTCTTGTCTCACAACGAGAATTTTGACTTTTCTTCTTTTCAGCGCGTCCGTCTCGTCTGCCTGTGTGAGGGCTCCTTCACAGCGACGTACTCCATACGTATCGAGTGTCCTAAGTCTGGTTCCTCCCGTCCATTCGTGTCTGCTTTCTTATTTCCATCCCTTCTCGTTTATGCGATTTCCTTCTTGTCGAGCCGGTGAAGTGATGCCTGTTCAGGTGTCTCTTCCACCCCGCCCTTCTTTCCTCTCTACAGTCTCTTCTATTCCTTCTTCCTTCTTTTCTGCGCCTCCAAATCTGCCATATGAGAATAAGACAACCTTTCCCCTCTGTTCATCTCCTTCTTCCTTACCTCTTTGTGCCTTTGTCTCCTTCGAAACTGCTGCTCTGTCTCTCTCTCTCCCCTCCTTACGGTCTCTCTACTCAAGGAGCAAAGCAGTCACAGCTCCTGCTGCTTCATCTATTATGTCCACCATCGCAGCCACCAAGTCTTCTGGCCCTGACATCCCAGCAGCAGCAAAACCAATATCTCCTGCCAGTGATGCGCTTCCCAGTGCAGCTGGAGATCCTCTTACTGTCGCTGCTGCTCAGTCATTTGCTGCTGGTGAATCTCTTGCTGCTGCTCAACCAGGCGCTGCTGCTGCTGCAGGAGTGTCTATTTCTTTGGGGGCTCCAAAGCTGCGAAAGAAGGCACTGCGGGTCGGCCGGTTCAAGACGCCGCGTATCCCTTACGAGCCACAAGATTCGCTTTTCCATCAGCCTCTTCTTCCTTCGTATGAAGCAGTAATCTCCGCAATGCAGCAGTCCACCCCTGCTGCAAGTGATGCTGCAGGTATTGTATGGTCGCAAGCGAAGCGAAGTCGCTCTGGCAGCTCCAGGGTTCCTCTTAGTGTTGCTGTCACAGCAGAGGCGTCTTTCGACGATATCAAAGATAACCCCTCCTCTGCTGCAGCAGCAGATCCTTCACCAGCAGCAGTAGCAGCAGCAGTAACAGCAGCAATAACGCCTACAGTCCCCGCAGAGAATGGAGCTATACGCGGACGTACAGAAGAAACGGCTGTCTCTCCTCTTCGATGTTCATCTGCCGCTCTATCTGGCAATAGTAGAGAGAGTATTAGAGCGCTTTCTTTTCCTTCAGCAGCAGCATCGTCACAGCGTCTCCTGCGGGTACCCGGCATGAACCAGAAGCTGCGGCGGGCACTGTGGATAGACAGACATCTCACTAGGAGAATGAAAGGAGCCCCAAGTTCCATAAGGGAAGCTGTCGTCGATATCGTTCTGTCTCATAATGTTGAAGAGGATATTACTCTCGACCTTGGCCCGCCCGCTGCTGTCATGCAGCTGGAGAAAAAGGAGAGGCCTGGAACTCGGATAGCAGCATCTCGGGAAGAAAAGAGCCATGGCTCCGGTGGAGTGAAGATGAAGAGGCCTGCTGCAGGGGCAGCTGCCAGCCCTCAAGAAGGAGCTGCTGCTTCGAAGAGATATTCAAAGACACAGCAAGCCACTCTACGTGGGACTGTCCTTGACAAACGTCCAACGCAACGAGACATTGATATGGGTACTACTGAAACGCAGCAGGCTGCTGCCGTTACAGAGAAGGAAGACAGACTAATATATGTTGAGGGTTCGAGGATAGATTCATCCGAAGGGGGATCGCAGACTGCTGCTGTCGTTTCTTCTCCGTTGGTTGAGCGTCTGAAGGCGCTGAGTCTTCCTGGGCTGCTGTATCTGACCGGAGGGGAGGTGAAGCTGCTGCTGGCAAGACATGCTGAATTGCTGCTGCCATTGAGACTCGAGAATTGTAGAGCCGCAGTTACTTGGCTGCTGCAGCAGAAAAAGTGGAGTTCTGCGGCAGCGAAACAGTTGCTGCTGCATGTGCCTCGAGCGCTCTCGCTGAATCTCCCCCAAGTGAAGGCCTGGTTTGCACAGTATGAGACGCTCTTTACTGCTGGTGATCCACATCTATCTCACCAGCAGCAGAAGGTGCAACAAGGAAAAGACGGGCAGCAGCTTTTGGAAGAGCCTCTTTGCGGACAACAGAGAGACGCGCAGCATGAGCCGGAGCAGCAAAAACACGGCCAGCAGTTGGACTATGAAGAGAAGCGGCCAAGTGAAGGCACCGAAGAAGAGGCACAACAGCAAAGTGAACGATTGTCAAGGCTCATCGAACAGGTGGCGTTGCGCGTTCCTATGGCCTTTCGCGTGAGGAGACCTCTGTCTAAAGTGAAACACTTTGCGAAGGTCTGGCGCAGCGTTAGAGCCACACGCTGTGAGTATAGACCCGCTGCCTGCTGGCCGTCTTCTTCTGTATCACAGAGCAGCGGAAATCACGATCCACTGGCTTATATCGACTGCAGCACCAACACTGACAGAAGCAACATCAAGAGTGGCAGTAAGGGCAGCAGCAGCAACAGTACCACGCGTCGCAGCAAGTACAGCTGTTTCATCAGTGCAGTGGATGAAAAAGGTGCTGCGCTTACAGCAGCCCAGGAGAAACGGCCAGAAATGTACAAACAGCAGCAGCAGGCCAACAACCCCCAGGGGACATGCGGCTCCAGGGGTGGAGGAGGCGGTAATATTGCTGGTAAAAAACAACAGACACGATGTACGAGTGCAACAGAAAGAAGAGAAGAAGAAGTAGAGAACTTCGACAGGGGTGTTTTAGAAATTCAGCAGCAAGTCCTTGAGCAACCTGATTCACCTGGAGATAGTGGCGTTGCCAAACAGAGCACAGAAGAAGATCAGAAGGCGCGGACAAACAAGAAACGTTCCTTGTCAACAGCAGAAGAGGACAGATTATACAGGGGCTACTACGAGCTGTTGGAGTCGTACGTGGGGAATTTGAATGCCAGCGAACAGCAGATTCATCGGCTAGAACTTGAAGCAGCATGCATTGGAAGGGCACGGAGGAGAGAGGAACTGGCATTGCAGCAGCTATTCACACGCTATCCGAAGATTCTTACAATGAAACTGGAAAGAAATGTTAAGGCGAAGCTGCTGTACCTGCAAAACTGTATGATGAAGGAGCTGGACGAAGTGCTGCTTTTCCCGCAGTATCTGTCTTATAGCCTAAGAGGGCGTATCATTCCCAGACATATCGCTTTAGTCAACGCGTATCTAGCGGAGAAGAAGAAACAGCGGAAGGCTGTCAATCCGCTCTACAACGAAGGAGAGGACCTTGCTGCTGTCATTAAAGCTGCACGCACACGAAGCCACTGGGATAACCGCATGAAGCAGAAACAGAAACTGCTGCTGCTTCAACTCCAGACCAGCCACCAGCTCCACCAGCAGCAGCAACGGCGTTTTGAGCACCCAAGGAACCCTTCCACTATAGCAGACTTGCAGGAGGTGCATGATACAGAAGAAGAAGAAGAAGCTCATGAAAAAGAAGAAGAAGACGGACAAGATGGAAGCAAACCAAATATAAGAGCAACAGATGAGTTGAAGAAGAATGAAAAGGAGCGAAAGAGGGAAGAAGAAGGAAGAGCAAATTTGGAGATTGTGCACACAGCAGATGATGCAAAACTCGACAGAAGAAAAGACGAAACGGAAGGGAGAGAACGTGAAGGAAATATTGAGAATACAGAGGACGAAGAAAAGGACATGGGAAAAGAGGAATGGGAGGTAGCCACAGCAAGCGCCAGGAGTGAAGAAGCACAGTACAGCATGTATGATGCAGCATACTGGGAGAGAAGAACGCTACTAGAAGAAGAAATTGTGCCAGTGATAGACGAACGCAAGGGATGGCGGGGAATTCGGCCCTACCAGCCGTACAGCATGCCTCCTCTCCCGCCTCTCAGGGAAATATATGCCACAAGTGATGAAAGGTTCATGCAGCTCTATCACATATCCTATCAAGACTTTGTCAGTGCCAAGGTGGACGCTCAGGCAGTTAGAAATCCCCAGTCGCTCTTTTAAAATGCCACATAAAATAGCGCGTAGACTGGTACATTGCAGTCGCAGCTGAAGCTTTTCTTTGATGGCGGCCGCTAAAGACGCGGTGTATACGTATATATATTGTATATGTATATATTGTACGCGTATATATATATGATAAATATTGATATTGACATATACAAATTATTGATTAGTTGACACCTGTTTCATATCGCCCGGTAAGAAGTAACACTTCTCTGCCTTTGAGATACTCGTGGCACTGCATGATTCTCCCTCCGCAATTCAAAGAGCACCGTGAATTATGTTCACGTTGCATAAGCTGTGGCAAAGGTACGGAGAGCGCTGGCTAGTCTGTGATCTCACTATGTCTGGGCTGGAAGCGATATACTGCAAATCACCATAGTTCATTCACACAAATAAGCATTTTCTCTCGCACAAAGAAGAATGCTTTCTCACTTTAAACACGCGGACTGCTGGACAGAGGTGGAAAGGGCCGTACACACAAATTCCTGCGGATTGCAGAAAGGCACTCGTCATTACACCAACAAGAATAGCGAAGGCACGTACCGCCAATGGCGACAAAGAAAGATATTTGATGTACGACTTCTTCAGGAAAAGAAAACAAAAGCTAGCTGTTTTTTGAATAAACGGGGAAAATCCGCACCGCGAAATCCACAGCCGTTCTTCCAGGAGAGGCGTCTGCTCTCTTCTGAATAGCACGTGCACTTTTTCTGTCATCTGTGTGCTTGCTGTGCATGTTGTTACGGTCTCTAGCGCTATCTGGCCCCAATCATACTTGTAAAATTGTGCACTTACAATCAAGAAAAAGAGACTGCACTACCGTCTCTAGATTTATCTCAACACCTCTCTGAGACAAGTATTGCGGGGAGATACTGTATCAGTGCATCCAGCGTTGTTCTCCACGCCACTCAGTCCACACATCCTCTTGGTCGAACGTACAACCGTGGCGCCTAAACCTCGTTTTAAAAGTAGAGCCGGTCTCCCAGGAAGAAGAATATGGCGACAAGGCTTCTTCTACAAGGCTCTCGCTGCAGCAAAATCTACACGTGCCTTGAAGGGGTTCGTGTGTGGATACGTAAACAGGTTCAGAAAAGACAAAACCGCAAACAGGTTGCAAATATCTATATTCGAGCATATATATTAGAAAGGCTGTCAGTGCTTATTCTCTTGCTGCACCTACAAGTAAATCGGAAGTAAATATATCACTTGGATCATCTGTATTGGTAAATGTCTCCCCAACGGGTACGTCTGTTCAGGGGTACCTAGAAGATATTGTGCGAATACATGCAAAGACATTTTAACTGTTATCTATGATGAGAGCCGAATTTGCGCACAAGGCGCATTTGTAAGTTGATGAAGTGCCAGTCAGCTCCAAGCCCAAGAGCGCTTCGTCGTCTCCGTCTCTTTGACGGAAAGCTGCGCACTCTATCCCGCTGCTCTTCCAGAAAGTATAGCCGTACGCATACACCGTACACGTGTACATTGCTCCTCTTATTCACAGGCGTGGACATACATGACCACGTTAGACCTAGGAAGAATGTGTTTGAAGTGCACATGCATCTGTGACAAGTCCTGCGTGAAGGCGTAGCATGAGAAAGGCGGATCTACTTCTGTTCATAGGGCTTTACTAACATGTAGTAGCGTGGGATATAATATATATATATATATATATATGTTCCATAGTAAGTGTGGCTCAGTAGGACATGGCACAGGCACAGTAGCATAGACGCGAAAATTTGTAGAATTATGTTTGCGTCGATTACAAAGTGACGCTGTACGCGTGCTTATAGGCATAAGTACGTATGTAATGCATATGTATTTGTGTATGCTTCTCTCTGCTGGGAATTGCGGTAGAGGCGATAAGAGTTATACAGACAGAATTCCCTCGGACGCTACGTGGATCTGGGCAACTACCAAGAGGCAGACCATCCTTCAACATCCAAAACATTTGCATAATGGTGTTTGACAGGTCTCTGTGCTTTTGCGCGCAGCGGGAGAAATTCCCGTCTTCCGTTTATCTATTTAAGCGGCGCTATGCGCTCACCGGCAGAAAGATTGGTGGTGTGTCATTTTCTGGCGGCGTCAGTCATATATGTGTGGAGTATACGTACGTTCATGTAGAGTGTAGCCACACACTTATATTCGCTTGTTGACTTCTAGGGGGAAGCGCTTAAATAGCGTAGATACGTCGGCTTTTATGGTAGATTATACCACACGCACCAGCGGCTTCCACGTGCTTCTCTCAAACGCTAGAGGGCGGACAAAGAGTAGAAAAGTTGGACTGTTGTTTTGTGTGGGTTGCCGCCAGCACAGAAGGGCCCTGTAAAGAAATTGCAGAGACATTTTCTCGAGAAAATCGCATTGTCTTAATCACATAGGGACGCTGCTGGCTAACGCTGCGCATCTTCCTACGGGCATATACCCCTTTCTGGAAGTGGTGCTGGAGTATACTACACATATCTTAAAAAGAGAGATTTCTGTGCCGGTGCACTTTATCCGTATGCACCTACGCAGAGTGACACCTGGAACATCGTCTGGAAATCAATACCTGCTCATCATATGAGAAATTATATATCACTACAGAACACATATATGCCTAGGTGATTATGGAAATAAATCACCTACAAACTCCAACGCGAATTTGTATATATGTATATATATGTATAGATAGATAGATAGATAAACAGATGTGCTCACACACATGGGGTAGACCTTCCTAAAGTGCTCTTCTGTTACAGCTCCGCCAAGCACTTCTTTACTTTTTGAGGAGAATTCTTATGGAAGGCTGACACATCTTATCGCCCTCCGTACGCCTGGAGCATCATTACTTCGTACCAGGTGGAATATTCACTTACACCTATACGAGCAGACCACCTTGCACAGGCGGTGCCAAGAATTCCTGCAGCTCAGCAGGAGTTTGTCTCTAGATTTTTACTCGGCGCTTCAGGCTGATGAAGCGGCGTAGCTGATTAGCATAGGTAACTGTTTATTCCTTCGCCTCAAACTTGTACCTGCGGAGATGCGCGCAGCTAGTGGGTGCTGGCGTCTGGATGCTGTCTGACTGATGAGAAATGGGAAGGGTACTCATATAAATGAGTAGCACATGGGTATGTGGATTGAATGTCGAGAGAGCTGTTGTCGACATTCCTCATCGACGCACCGCAATTATCAGTTTTTTTACCTGGTACCCCGTTGTTCTGCTTACCAGTCTACCAGCAAGAGGACACGCAGGGGTTTTCGAGCGACTTCCTGAGGGCGCCAGGTGCGACTGCCTCACACGGAGCGGCTACGGTGCAACGCTGATTTTATCTCGTATACAGGACCGCAGACATGCACACGGGGTAACAGATAAATATATATATATATATATATATATATATCGTCAAATACAGGCTGTGATGTACATACATAAGTTTGTGTCTACGAGTGTAACTATATTAAATGTACTTACGACTGCATATGCCTTCAGTATGCTTTTCAGATGTTCTGTCGTTCTACTGAATACATAACCCACGTCGCAGATTGCAGGGCCGACGCTGAGCAAGTCAATGTAAGCCGAAATGAACAAACAAGTGAGTATATGACGCCACATGTTTGCCGCTACCAAGAACTTTTTTTCACTTATAGGGTATGCGTGTCTTTGACATGCGCCTTCGATTTCGACCCTTTGCAGGTCTGGCTAATCTTACAGCGTAAGTTTGTACCACCGACGAGCGTCTCTACTGCGAGTCACACAACACTTACTAATGATTCCAAATTTGATGCTGGCACACTCACATGCTTATGTGAGTAGGTATAGGGGCCGTGGCAGCAATTAGCGCCAACGAGGATTGCACAAGCCCTCGCCTTGCGGGTGCATTTTCTCCTAAAGAGAGATTTATTCAAACATAGAGCATGAATCGTCATTCTTTTCCTGTCCCTCAGTACTTATGCGTCAGGACAGCTCTTTATATACAGAACCTCATACCGTCTCTTACGTGATCAAAGGTGTTTTGTTGTGCTACCTTCCCATTCAATGAATGTGACGTAGCGAAAGCACTCCAGATTTTTGGTACGCGTTCGACAGTGCAGCTCCCAACAATGGCATGGATGTTCTTATCTCTACGTATATCTGTATGGACGGGAAGCATAGCAAAGCTCAGTACGACGACAAGGTCCTGTGACTTCTTCTCCTTTCGAAGTGAGACAGAGAATGTCTGCTTTACGGTAAACCAGGGGAGACTTATTGAGGAAGAAATGAGTTCAGAATCACAAAAGGCACACACTATATTGATTAAACTTCTGTGCGAAGACTCCCAAACAAAAACAAGTGTAGCTCTTTGGATGTGCAACAGGAAACACAGCTACACAAAGTGAAACAAGCCTCATTTCCCTCGTCTATCTCATCTACAGAGACTACGTGTGGCATTCTCAATACAAAAATCTTAAAACTTCTGCATATACGTATTTGGTTGCACCGACAGGGAACTGCGTCGTGAAGTTCTTGCCATTGCCTACAAAGACGGCCCTCCTGCCTCCAAGCGATACCCGCTATCGGCGTGGAGAAAGGGTTGTTTTCTGTCTAGATTTGTCTACGCGTACGCAACAAATCAGGTAGCAATGGTTTTTGCGGAGTTGTGAAGACTGAAAACGAATATCTTTCCTGTCGAGGCACTCCTACTGTAATGAACTGTGAAAACCCTTGTGGAACTCTGGTTGCTGCCTTTCTCGTAACTCACGGA
The DNA here is from genome assembly GCA_949786405.1 of Onychomys arenicola. NCBI lineage: Eukaryota > Metazoa > Chordata > Mammalia > Rodentia > Cricetidae > Onychomys > Onychomys arenicola. The sequence continues at coordinate 3,395 of CATKUM010000266.1, read as the reverse complement.
AGAACCTTCAGAAAAACTGTAGTGTGCTCTCTTTTCGTATCTTGAACAGGAAGAGAATTGCCTTCCTCGTAAAGGACGGAAGAATCTTCGGAAAGACTGTGATCTGCGCTCTCTCTGCGTCGTAAACAGAAAGAGCACTGTTGCGGCTGTCAGCGCGTAATGGATGGACACGTTATCTCACACTGCAGCTACTGAAATTCAACTGGTCGCTGTACGGTGAACTTACGTGTTTCTCGTGGTCCTGTGGCAGTGGAGACAAGCGTTTACTGCCACTGCAGTGGAGTAACCGGTCTACTTGTGATCAACAGCAACAGCAACAGCAGCAGCAGCATGATTAGCAGAAGCGGCGACAAAGTAGTAGTCAAGGACGAAGGCATCAGCGAACATGAGCAGCAGCAGCAGCAGCAGCAGCAAAGACGAAGTCAATATGGCTTTAAACTGGAATGCGGATATCTTGTATAGACATAACAAGTCTTCCTTGTATCTCGTATACACATAGTAAGCCTTCGTAGTCACACGTGGTACAAGAGAAAAACAACTTTCTGTTGCCAGCGCCTCAGCGACATCTATACAGTTCTACGTCTATTGGGACCGGTGATGACGACCTGCCAACGGCAACGGTGTGCAGGGCTTTCTTTGAAAAAGTAGCATACGGGCAAAACTGTAGCTGCTGCGAGGCGGTACGAACAAGCTTTTGATGAGCAGAGACAACGACCACTTCCGCTTCAGCATGACAAGTGCTCACCGCCACTGTACTGGTGTACACACAGGTAGTCTGCTTTCCCCGATTCTGCTGCAATAACGATGTCTTGTCGAACATCGCCTTCTTTTAATGCGTGTCTATACGTTCGTCGGTTTCAACATCCTTTCGTATCATGTTTTTCTCGACCCTACATTAATTTCCGTTCGCCCTGCTGCTGCCGCACTTACCCCTATGACATGTTTCCTTCTGCAGCAGCTGATCTGTTGATACTGCTGGCAAGGGGGGCAAATGCTGCTTCAGTTTTTCACGTGTGATTTATACTCTATGCATTCTGAGAGTTCTTGAGGGGATGTTCACTACTTTGACGCGTGCTTTTGCTACTGATAAGCACTCTCCAGCAGGAAGGGCTTCACTCTTATAATGTTGAAAATGCTAGGAGGATCTGTTGCTTCCTTCTGCTGCTATCGTTGCTGCTGGCTGACGGCACATATATATATATATATATATATAGGGGTATCTCAGCAGCCAGCTGCGGTGGATGTTATTGTTCATACGTGCCACTGTTTACAAATCGTTCTTTCTTTTGTTTGCTCCCCCTCCTCAACAGCGTACTTTTCAACTGCTGCTGGGGAAGAGTCACGCTACTACCGACTATCCAGTGGGTGTAGCTGTTCTTTAGTGCTAATTTCTTTTGCTCACCACATTGTGCTATTACTGAGGCTGCTTGTCAGGTGTTACTGCTCGCTGACAGCTGCTGCAGCAAAGGAAGAAGCTATAACACCGTCCTGAGGTTTACTGCAGCAGTTTAATAGTGCTGCGGACCCTATATTTCATTAGCCGCTGCTGCTAACCAGTGCGCAGATCAAAACTCCTCACCACCGGTGTTCAACGTGTTTGAATGCTATCTCCTGTACATAGCTGATGCTGCAGCAAGTATTCTGGCTGCTATAATGCTGGATTCTGAAAGAAATTCCTTCCGCTGCTTCTCCAGACCGGTTTGTACTGCTGCTTCTACCACTAGCGAGTCCTTCATGTTCTCGACTGTTGCTTAAACATCTGGTCGTCTTCCTGAAGTGATGATACTCTTCGTTAATGCTACGTGTCTCCAGAAGATGATGCTCCCAGCGCCACTAGAGATTTTCCTGCCTCGGGTCGTTGAAGCCGATTCGATGAGATAGTACCCAGGAAGATAGGCGTATACTAGCCTCTGAAAAGGCCTCAGTGTTTCTCATGGCCCTTCTTGTCAGGTGCCCTTAGTGCAAAGAACTACTGTCATTTTCTCTCTCCTGCTCCTCAAGCTATCTAGAGTAGCAACAGACGGACACACTAGTCTGCAGCGACGCACTCCATATCTGCTGATGTTTCTTGTTATGGTTGGTTCCGTATAGCGGGTGGCCTTATTTGAGGACTGCTGCTATTGCAGCAAGTCCTGCAGTTGATACGGCCAGGGCTGCGCCTTCTTCAGTACTACTGCAACACCTCTACCAATGACTACCTGGTACTATCGTTGCTGCTGAGGAGCTGTGGCTGCTAGTCCTATACGATTATGGCTGCTGTTGCTGTTATCATCGTTGATGCCGAGGAGCTGTGACTGCTATTTTATTGCGTGCTACACCCGCCGCAGCTGGCTGCGTTAAGCGCTACTAATACTCGGCCGTGCTGCCACTGCCGCCAGTAGGAGAATCCTCCTGGTCCTGCAGCCACGCGTGTCCTCCGCCGCTGGCTGCTACTGCTGCTCCTCCAGTGTTATAGCGGTTGCTTCGCGGTGTTCTGCCGTTCCACCTGCTTTTTCGCCTCTGCTACGAGAAGTAGGAGCTGCAGCCACTTTCCACATCGCATTTTCTCTCTGTCTCTGGCAATTTTTTCGCTTGGGGCACCTGCAGCAGCAACGACTGCCAGCTGTAGGGAGGTTGTGGTAGTAGTGCTACATAGACGCACATTATTGACAAAGAACAGCTATTGCAGCATTGAATCAGCTGCAGCACAGCAGCAGGTCTCTACCAGCACCGTAGCAGCAACCACGGCAGACTACTTCGTCCTGTTGCATCAGCACTTGTAACAGCAGCACCGCAGCAGCACCGCGGGAGCAGCAGCCAGGCAGTCATGCACAGAGAAGTTGTAATATCTTACTTTGGCAACAACATGTGGATATGCTGCTGCCAGCAGCAGATCATTCTTTACAGTAAAGGCCGCTTCTTTTTTTTCTCGTGTTCTGTAGAGCTTTAACTGCTGTATCTGAAGGCAGCTGCGTGCTTGCTTTGTATGGTACACGTTTTTTAAACTCTCGTGGAGGGGCAGCTGCTGTCGTGCTGCTGCCGCTGCGACTATTTATGTGCGTTTCCCTTCTCCTTGTTAAGCTCCTGCATTTTCTTCTCTTCTTTTTCTTCATCCTCCGTCCATTCTTCGGCCGTCTTTCTCCCCTCCGCTACCGTGCTTCTCACCCGCCTTCCGTGTCGGTGTCCTTTCTTCCTCTACTTTTTGAAAAGTCCTCGAAGACGGAGGCACCCAGTAGTGTTGGAGCAAATTCTTCTCCTTTTGCTTCTGCTGCTTGGCAACACTGCTGTTCACAAGACAGGTCTGCTCAGATATACGCCTGACGATCCGTTTGAATGTCTTTGCCAAGGGAGAAGCCAAAATAGAGGAGGCGTACAGTGAGAGGACACTTTTCTCATCTTTGAAACGTTTTCTCTCT
>CATKUM010000265.1:26879-67466 GCA_949786405.1 Onychomys arenicola | reverse complement strand
GCATGGAAAACATATTGCACTCTCATCCTTTTATCATGAGCGTTCTCTCACTCGGAGTGTGGACGTACATATATACACTCTCGGGCGTACGTACACCGTGAGTCGTTGACACGTAGCGGAGTTCCGGTGCTTCACATCCGTTGCAACTGTTTTTCTTTCTCGCTTCTCCTGCCACTTGTCTTCATGTGTGTTGCTGCTGCTTCTGCCTCTGCTGCTGCTTCTGCCTCTGCTGCTGCTTCTGCTGCTGCTGCTGCTGCTTCTGCTGCTGCTGCTGCTGCTTCTGCTGCTGCTGCTGCTGCTTCTGCTGCTGCTGCTGCTGCTGATTGTACCTCTGCTGCTTCTGCTTCTGCTGCTGCGTCTTTAGGGATATCTGCATCACTCCATGCATTCTCTTCACATACATAACATATATAAATATGCAGATCTATGTGTATAAAGGTTTTGCATGTGGGAACGTTGACTATTCTGCTGTTGCTGTTGTCCTCCAGTGCAGGAGGCTGCTACGTTGTAGTGTCGTACGGGCAACCCAATTTTCGCTTGACGCATTTGCAGCGAGAGGAGCTGAACTGGACTGTGGTGATGAAAACAATTCAGAAGCCTACGATCAGTGTTCAAGGTAAGGGGTTCTGCATGCATCTTTGGATTTCTTGCTCTCCTTTGACTTTCTTTTCTCTTTTTGGCGCCTGCAAATATCACTCTCTCTATTCAGAGGTGGGCATGCTGCAAGGCATCACCTTTTCACGTGGAGACAGAGACAGAGCGAGGGAGACAAAGACAGGGCGAGCGCATCCTCACCCACACGCACAGCAAGGGATGTGCGTGGACTCGTCTATTTTGAAGATGATTTTCTTTTTTTGGAGAAAGAAAAGAGGCTGAAGCAACAGTTCGAATCAGGAGCGAGAGTGCATGTGTTTGTTTACGTGGGATGTCTCTCTCTTGATGCTGTTGGTGTTGTTCTTCTTCTACAAGTGTCTTGCTGCAGCGTGGTGCATGCATCATCTTCACCAGAAGGATATGATGCCCCCGCTGGATTCGAAGCCAGGCGGACATGCCCTCATGTTTGATTCATGCTGTCGACGCTGCCTCTATCTTTTCTTCTTATCTTTTTTTTCTCTCTCTTGCTTTTCTGCCTGGCGTCCTTGTCTCTCTTAATATTTGCATGCGCTCGGTCTTGTCTTTTCCACAAGGTTCACACAGAGACATGAAAGGAGAGACATCCACATTGACAGCGAGAGAAATATAGACAAGACTATTGAGACATATGGAAATATAGAGTTAAAGACGGTGATCTGCACGAGAGAATCGAGAGTTGAAGATGATCTGTTACGCTGTCTTGTGTTGGGTGAATAGTGGAATTTTCCTGCATTCGCCTGCGGGGAGTGTCCCTCTCTGGCTGCTGCATACTCCAAAGAGGCCACTACTACTCGTTACACTTGCATGCCCAACCACCCCCAGAAGCCGTTTTTGGAAAGAAAAGAGCAAGTCACTCTAGCAGCTCTTCTACATATACATAGGCTTGTGTATGTCTCTCTCTGTCTGTACACATATGAGAGAGACAGAGATACATAGGCTTATGGCCGTAATTCTCGCTCTATCTCTCTCTCTCTATGTATATATATATATATATATGAAGCGCATGCGGGCGAGAAGGGATGTCGAGAGGATTCCTTTTGTTTGCATGTGTGTCTGTTGGATTGGTGTCTATGGGCAAGATACGCTCAACGAAACAGAAGGAAAAAACCAACGCCTTGGTGTTGTCTTGAATGCTGCTGCAGCTCCGATCGATGAGAAAGATAACGTCCACTATATTTACATCTGCACGAAACCCGGGGAAACAGCAGTAAGCCGCCTGCTGCTGCTGCTGCAGCACTCCAGCTCCTCACGTTGCTGCTGCAATGTGTTGTATCGCAATAGAGACGCTTGTATGTATAGGTGTGAACGGTTATTGTTACTGAAAGGATCGAAAGACCACATCAATGCTGAACTGCTGGAAACCCACACGTGCAGGATAAAAACATATGCCTCTCTGCTTCAAGTACATCATCGAGCAGCCTGAGATCGTGCGAATGAAAGAAGGGGCGTTCTACATATATATACACATATATATATATATATATATATGTTCAAACATTGGCAGTCCACGAGTCACGAAAACATCTTTCTTCAGAGCAGGCGTAGATAATTGGAGGGAAGGCTATTATAATAGGGCGCTGCGGGAAAAGAACAGGCAGCAAGCTGACTTATATGTCTGTTCTTCACACAGATATTATGTGCATGCAGGCGGTGGCTAGCGTATAAAGGGAGACGCGAGAGAGGCAGAACACAACGGTGCAAGATTTGTACTGAATACGTAGTCTACAACTTCAGAAACCTTCTGAGGAGCTTTCCTATAGTGCGAGGATGGTGCACGCATCTTTTTTGTATATCTCCGCGTATGCTGGCATGTGTGGGTGTTTGCTGCTGCAGCCTGCTGCTGCTGCAGGCGAAGAGGATGTCGACCCCGCAGGAAGCAATCAGGCTTCGCATGCAGCAGATACAGCAGCAGGATCTGAAGAAGCAGAAGCAGCAGGAACAGCAGCTGGTCCCAGGGGTTCTACGGAGCACAGTGCTGCTGCGAAAGGACTTGCATGAGAGACTGCTGCTTGTTCAAAGCACCTTCAACAGCAGAGAAGACACTTTTTCCTTCTGAATGTCATACAAGTACAACGCACATAGGGATTGACATGAATAGAAGCATTGTTGTCACATATCCAAGAAGAACAGCATATGTCTCTTCCTGACCTCGCACGCTGATTTGAACACGGGATTTTTTTCCATAAACATCACCACCACATACACATATATAGGTATCTTGTCTAAAACAGAGTGCATATTCGCGAGATATACGTATATAAGAAGAGGGAAACACGCACGTGCTGGTAGATAGGAGCTCAGTAGACCTCCAAGGCAGAGACACCCTGCTCTTGCTGCTATGCTGCTGGTATGTGAGAAAATTCTGAAAGTTTTCCTTTGGTAAGTCTCCAGCTTGATACGATAAACACCACTTGCAGTTGAATTTGAATAAGGTGCAGCCACCGTCATAGTTCGGCTCTATCACCCGGGCTCTTCGAGCAACAACAACTGCAAAGAGCATCAACAGCTCTGCTGGTGGAAAATGCAGCTGTGACAAAGGCAAAAGCGTTTGTTGGGTGGCAGCATTTGACCTCGGCAACAGCCGTTTGTTTGCTCGATTTTTATGTCCAAGACACTAGCAAGAGATCCGGTTTGTTAGAATGCGAGATGTCAGTGGGGTAAATTTTTTTTGTAAGGGCCTCAAAGTAATAAATATCAGATATCCCTCGGTGAGGCGTGAAAAGAGGTGACAGCGGTTGTTCTGTCGCTTTTGCAAATACGAGAAGAACGGAAATAAAGAGATGGAAAAGACACCCCGAAAAGTGCACCACTGCAGCTGACACTGCTCGCAACAAAAACCCATTCTTTTGATAAGATGGAAACGAAGTCTTGAAATCAGAGGCATATTTTCGATCGCTTAATACACAAAGGGCGATACGAATCAACATCTGAAAAGCTCTTCGCTGTATGATGTACATGGGCAGAGAAACACATGATAGTGAAAAAAGAAGACGGAGAATCTTTCACCACTGCAAAAGAACAAGAGAAGTGTTTTGTATAAAGAAAGACTAGAATGTCAACAGGGCACGGACGAGTGGGCGACTTGTCGATCTGTTCGGTTGCTATACGCGAAAATAGAAAGCCAATCGCAGCAGACAGGAAGAACTGCTAGGTCTTTGATATGCTGACTGAGCAGCAACATAACTGCTTTACTTAGCTGTTTAAGGTGTAACGTTTGCAGAACGAATTTACGACTGTTCCACGGTGGCTGGCAATATTCAACGTAGGAGTTCCTCACGAGTGCTGTTCTTTTTCGGAATAGTTTTTTAAATTGATATCTAAATGATGTTGCCAGAACATGTGAAAGAGAGCTTTTTTTCCAGTGTAACTGGTTGGTAGACTGCATATATGAAGGGGGACGCTCCCAGTTGCGAAGAATTTTGCTATCTCAGATTTTGCTCTTCGCTAATGTAGTGACTGAAGACGTTCCCATAATGTAGCTCCGCCGGAGCAGCTGCGCAAGGGAAATTAATGCTGCAGTCCTTGCGGATATAGACCTTTACATGCAGTAACTGCTGCTGGAAAACAGTTGCCTTTTTGAAAACTTTCATCAGACTGCCCCTCGGCGGGAGGGCTGCTCCAACGGCATGGCATTTCTACGGGAGACTCTCCATGATTCTGCAGGAGCAGCTGCAGCTCTCAATACTTCAAATAGACACTATCAGAGGCTAACAGAAGTCATTAGGTTATTACAACTCTAGAGAAGAATACAAAGAAAACACATTCGAGAGCTGTAACTTTTGTAGTTAGTTTTGATGAAGCTATAGCAGGAAGAGTAAATGCACTCGAACATGACTATCCTGCTGCCTGCAGCTTTTTTTTATCTGGCATACCATGCTGCTACATACACGTATGACAGCCGCCACGGTGAATTTTTGATACTTATGATCTGGTCGTAAAGACTGCTACGTAGGTAATGCGGCCCTCCTGCGTGAAGACTGCCACTGCGAGATGAGAGACTTCGCACGCGATTTTACAAGAGGCCGCACAAGCAAGCGCATCAGTGGTGGTAGCCAGTCTTGTCACAAAGACTAGACGTTACAACACTTCAGGATTTAATTGTTCTACGCGTATTTGTACGGAATAACACGACAGGTTTCCAGGATGCACCTACAGGAACTTCCGCTCGCTAATGCTGGCTTTGATTCCTGTGCGGAAAGTAAAAAAAAACATTTATCAATTGACACGGCCAAGCAAATATCTCTTCTCGTCCCCTCCCACCTGTGCAACCGTGCTTGTGCGACAGAAAAAATTCCGTATGGCCACCGTGGAGACCCCGACCTGTGGATCCTACCCAACAAAACAATGTTATTCAGACACAACCTGAGTGTATTGGTAAATGGCAATTACGGGGAGCATGGAAGCCTTCGTTTGCAGCAGATAAACCAGCATACATTTGTTTCCTTATGTAAACACCGCCGTGAACAGAGCAAGACACAAGGACACAGCTTGAGATCGACAAATAAACAGGTCTTCAAGGTGACTGCTGCACTTATGACAAAGGACGTTCCGTGCGAAACCATCTCTATCCAAAATCCAACACACACAACTCCGCCTTCTGTAGACGACAGCCTAATTTACAAGGAACATGACGCCACGGATTTAAACAAGTCCGCAAGCGTAGTGTGAAGAACAGATCTGCCCTTCATAAGGGACAAAACTAAGACGTCAGTACGAGAAATCCGCCATTGGTGCACGGAACATTGTAAAATGAACAGGGGAAATTCACCCTTTTTTTATTGAATAAACAAAAAAAATTCACCCTTTCAGTAGAGTGGACAGGAGAAATCCACCCTTTTCCTGGAAGGTCGGTCATTATGGTCGCCCCCTTTTTTCCCAAAGATACTTCTTGGGACACTAAAAAGTGACAGAAGTACGTATCTGATGCAAACCTTGCGCAATACAAACATATTTGCACACTTTCTTCACGGAGACGTCGATTTTCCGCATCCCACGAGATGAAAGGCGTGTCAATTTACTCTTCTTCTCACTACATATACGGCACAAACAACTCTGCTTCTTTCTCCATTTGACTTCTTTAATTTCCCAGCGTCTGTACTGTTCTCCTTTCGCCTTGAATGCACGCACTCTGGCATTTAAAAATCCAGTTTCTCTCTTCCAAAACACATTCTGACAAAGGTTTTCGCTTTTACTTCAGACCAGCACCTCCATGTCGCTACTGCTGGGCAGCTCTCCTTCTAAATTCGCCTTCTTGATGTATCATCTCAGGTTCAGCTGTTCTCCTCTCACAATATGCAAGCTGCAATAGCCCGCTGCTCAGTTAACGTGCACCTGGCTTCCCGCCGTTATCTTGTTTCCTCTCTCACATCTCGTTTCCTGTAACGTATTTTCGCGTGCCGCTCGCCATGTACGCATTCGCACATATAAACCTACAGATACCATACACAACACGTACATATATAGTAGACCTTGTGAAAGAGTGGAAAAACAGATGACAAATATTATCTAGGCAATTCCTGGTTGGGAAACACGCCCTGCAAAAGAAATTAGCGCCTCCAGGGCTGCTTCGGCTGCAACCAGAATCACACGTTTCCCTTTTTTCTTCCTGCGCACCCACACACACGAGCAGCAACAGTTCTGCATCCATACACTCGCCACACCTCACCGCAGGCCTGCGTGAACACCTCGTTGTCCCTAAAGGGGCAAGAACAGTCTTCCACCCTTGACCAACACTCTCGCAGCGGTAGTAATGAATCGTCGGCACAATAGCAACAACGCTGCTTCTCTACTGAACAAACCTGTGCCACGACCTGTTGCCCTGCTGCAGTACTCCATCTCTACCAACACTCAGTCTTTACCAGACACTGCGGCAGGTGAAGCAGGAATGAAAGTTTGATCCATATGTTTCTACTACTGCTACAGTAGTCGCAGTACTCCGTCTACATCACCAAAGTCGGGAATACATTAGTCACCGGTGCAACAGCAGCAACAGCCCCCCTACACTTCCAACAGCAATATCGTTACAAGACCTACTCACACTTTGTACACGGCAAATCTTCTCCACAAGTCGCCTCAACGCAGTACACACAACAGCAGCAATGACCTGTAACTCTGCACAGTGGCAACGCAGCTCCCCGTTCTCCATGTTCTCACACCGTGAATCAATCAACTATCGCCATCATCGTACACCAAAGATATGCAGAACCACCTCTACACTCACAAAGATGATCTATAAAGCTCTTCTGAACAAGCTACCCACGCCTGTGTACACACACACGTGCCAATAGTAGCAGCCGTGCTGATGTGGCTGTCTACCCACCCTAGCAGTAGCACAACTGCAGCTACTTCCTCCAGCACCAGAATAAGCGGTCACATAGGCTTCAGAGAAAGCAAACCTTCTAATGCCTAAAGCAAGTTTCTTTCCCATAAATCATGGTACTACTGAGAGCATCTCCGTCAATCAAAAAAATACATCCACCTCCACCAGAGGTACAGAGCGCAACAACACAGCGACAGTGGTATTAGTAGTAGTAGTAGAAGTAGAATATACCGCTACACAAGAGATCTTTAGTAGACCTTCTCGTTCTTCTGGGCTGCTTTCACTCTAACAAAAGTAAATGCTGCCTCTCCTTCCTTCGTCACCCTGCTGCGCTGTGTCTTCTGTGTTGTTTGCTATGTGTTGTTCCCTTCCCTTCGTTGTGAACGACTCCTCCTCCTTCTCTGCCTCGCGCCTATCAACTTCTGCTCTTCTCTTTCATCTCTTTCTTAAGGCTTCCCCATGCCCTGCCCCTCTCAATTCCTGCTACTGCTGCTCTTGCTGCTCTTCGAGCTGACCTCCGCATGGTCTCCCAACTCTGGGCTGGAGCGATTGACAATGCCGTGCATGACTGCGGCTGCGTAGCTCTTCACACTTCGATGTGCCAGCAAATGAAACAGTTGATGTGTCTCCATATCCATGCTCTGTATTCCCCTCTCTCGCAGTTTCTCTACGAAGGATGAGTCGATCTTGTCGTCCCAAGTGTCCATTCTGCGACCCTGTGCAGCCAGCAGCAGCACACCTACTACCACAGAAGGTACACCAATCGCAACACCAGCAATACCACTGGCACTAGCAGTAGTCGCAACAGCAACAACATCACTGGTAGCAGCTGCAAAACCACTGGCAGCCGCAGCAGCAGTGCCAGCACTGTCAGCAGCGAGACATGAGGCCAAAGGGGAGAAAGGTCGCGTATTCTGGCAGTTCAAGCAACGACCGAAACGGTAAACGTAACGCGGTAACAGAAGCAGCAGACGGGCCAATATGAATACACACAAATACAGCAGCAGCAGCAGCAGCAGGGGCAGCAGATGCAGCAGCGGCAACAGCGGTGAGACGTAGCATCAAGACTCGCAGCAGCCCCGGAACAGCAACAGCAGCAGACAGGAAAAAATCGCAGCATAGAAGAAGCAGCACAGGAGAGTATGGTGGACGAGATGTGAGAGTTTCCAAGAGAACCGGCGAGTACTTTCAACAAACGGCAGATGTTCGCAGCGGCAGAAACGCTTCAACAATAGGAGCAAAAGCATGGCAGGGAGTAGTAGTGGTAGCAGCTGCATGTGCAGCCAAAACGAAGCAGTAGCAACAGCAGTAAAGGAGATGTAAGCTTCATGAGCAGCACGAACACCAAACATTAAGAATGAGAGCTTCTGAGAGTGTAGCGCGACGAAGGTCTGCTACTGGAAGAAAACAGGACCTGGGAGACTGGAAAAGAAACGTAAAAAGAAGAGGTAAGAAAGACATCTGTACACAGGAATAAAAGTGGAGCGACGAACTGGACGAAAGATAGCTAGGAAAAGAAACATATCTCCAAGCACACGAGCAACGTACGGTTGCCTCTCCCGCAGTGTCTGTACACCTGGACGGCGACCACTGTCTATACACCTGAAGGTGTCAGTTTCTCTGCATATACCGTTCCACCATCCTCAAACGTGACTCTGTTCCCTCCTTAACGGCGTTCGCAACGGACGGGAAACGGAGGAAAGTCTCGCCACGTGTACAAGTAAACATAGTGCCTACAATCTGTGACGCGTATATATATATATATATATATATATATATGCAGAATAAGCCTTTAAGAAGCACAGTGCACAGGCAGAGCCTCGGGCGTACAGTACTTGCCGCATATAGAGCAGAGTATAGCAACAGCGTCCTGCTTCAACAGCAAGAGAAAGGCGCAAGTGAGCACACTGAAGGAGACGTGGCGTACAGCAGCAGGAGCAGTACTGGGAGAGAAACCAGCAGCCAGTAGCAGTAAAGTAGCAAGACCACGAAAAGCGTTATGATAAATAGTACCTGGCAGGCGTAGAAGGTTTCAGCAGAACAATGCAAGCCCTTCCTCATGGGAACTCCTGCCTTTCTGATATGCTCCTCGAGACACGCAGTCAAGCTGCGGATCCGCCTTCACCGGCGCGCTGATTAAATACGGAGACTGCGTCTTGCTCTCGGCGATGCTCGGCGTGTCATCTTCCTCGCTTTTGTCTTTAAATTCCCCATCAAAGTAAATATAATTCCTATTGGCAACAGTGTGGACCGCAGAAGACGCGCTCCATACAGATATACAGAGTGTACATGTGTGTATATACGGAAAAGGAGAGGACATGTGACAGCAGCACATTGAGATTCCTGCACTTAATATACATATATATGTGTATATATATATATATTTAGTATACAGAAAGAGACCTAGGAACTCACTGACTAGAAGAAAACAGAAGAGGCCGCAGAGAGGCGGATATGCAGTGAGCTCCGAGCGCAGACAGGCATGTGTTTGGTGTCATTGGCTTCTACTGGAGATCGCACTATCCATCAGAAGAAGGATATCATCACCGAGACATAGATTTGCATGTATGCTTACTTACCTCAGCGCAGAAAGACCCCACACGAGACAACCACACTGAGTCCTACGTACGCCTGCCCACATATATACATATAAAGATCTACGCACATATATACATACTTGCTATATAGGCACTGGTGGCAAGGAAACAGGCAGCGATCCTGCATATTCACGCAAAGGAAGAAGTGAAAAAAGACCAGCTAAGATGGTGTAAAGTCTCTATGTTCCCTGTACATCCACTCAGTCCTATATGCAGCAGCATGCGAACGAGAAGCAGATAATATCACCAGTGAAACCCCATACTCCGATCCCACAGTAGTAGCTGCCTCTCCCACTCCCACGCACTTGTGTACAAGTGTACAGATACACATACATATACATAGGCTCACATATACTTCTGTATACGCGGAGACGTACATGTGTATATACGGACACATATACATATATATATGACATAGATAGGTAGATAGGGATATGAGCATGTCTCAACACCTGCACAATATATATATATATATATATATATATATATGTAGATATACATGGAGTAGAGGCCGCGGTGTAGAAGGGGCGTACGCAGTGAGCTGGTGCGAAGAAAGAAAAAAGAGACGAACTCTTTTCGCGAGAATTCAAGAAGAGTTTTTGTTGAACAACATGCTGTCACGACATTGTTTAACTCCACAAGGCATAGACTAACCCACAAGGCATGGAATTCACAAGAGTGCAGCTGTGCGAATGTGCTGGCAGTAGAAAAGATCTTATCCATTCATGACAGGCGGGAGAGTAAAAAGAAGATATCTACTCATGAAAGGGAGGACGAACGCACGCAATCGAGTGTGAAACCTGCGCAGGCGGCAATTTGAAGAAGAGCGCCAACACCGTGATGCGAGGGGGCTCTTACCACTTGCCCTCACAGCAGCATACAAATATCTATATATACCCCTGGTACAAGTTTCTCTTCAGTGCATAAGCTAAGTTCGGCAACTAGAAGAGAAGCTTACCGATGACAATACACACTATCTTCGGCTATCATGAGGGTGCCTGGCGCCACGCCCGGCACGAAGATGCCGCAAGTGCCGACGCGAACAACGACAACAGGCTGGTTGTGCAACAGGTATGCTGCTTCTCGTATAAGGAAATCCATTGCTGCGACGACGCCCATCCCAATGCCGAGAATGGATACACGTACATTTTGTAATATCCTGCAACAAAGTAACAGCGTCCAGCAGCACCCCACTGTCGAATGCCTTTCTTGCCTTCCCCCACGGAAGATAAGTTGTCTTCTGCGTATGGATATATACAAATGCACGCATACCAATGAAATGATACAAACACAACTTTTATGGGAAGGACACACAGAGATATAGACGGCCTCGCTAACGAAGAAAGGTGCGGCTAACAACAACAGAAATCGCACGTTGTATGTGAGGATGTTCTCTCCCATTCTCCGCAGCGATATATGATGAGTCTGTATGTATCAATACTATAATATATAGTATTATATATAATACTATATATATGCGTATGTCAGCTCCTCCTCCACGCACAAGGCTCACTCAACAGCACCGAAGGAAAAACGCGGCCTAGAGGCCACTGCACGCTAGCCAAGGACGTCCAAATTCCTTCCACAACGCGAAAAAAAACAGAATACCGACAGGACGAAACAGAGAACAACGGCCGCGAGGTAGTCTCTGACTGCTGCCATTAAGTGCACCAGTGGGCAGAAACCTGCGAAGGGAGGTGAAACGCGGCGTGAAAAAAGGTAAGAAAGCGCAGATGATGATATGAGAACTGAGGTAGATGAAGTGGAATGGGAGACACATAAAAGCGAGTACACAAATCTTATACTGGATGACAAACAGGCAACAGAGCACAGGATAAACAGAGCGAGCAGCGAAGGCATGAAAAGACAACATACTAACAAGGAAGCGGAAAGACTATGGCGACGCCAACGATGTATCAAAGACGACGAAATGACAAAAAAGGAAGTCCAGAGAAATCCAAAGACAAAGCGAAGAACAGTGCTTGAAGAGAGAGAGAAAGAAGAAGAATTGCAAGAAAAGGAAGAGGAGCGGAACAGTCTCCACACAAAGGAGGAGACATAAATGAAGAAGGAAACGAATGCGGTGAGGAGAGATATCAAAGAGAATCAAGTGATGAAAGAATGACGGGAGACGGAGGTGACGGTGAAGAATGAAAACCGTCAAGAAGAGGCGAAGAAAATAGCGAAGGCGACGCAAAAACCGGGCGTGAGAAGAACAGCTTCGCTGTTCACAGAAAACAACGAGACCGTCCACTAGTGGAAGTTCTCCCGCTTAGAGAGAAAAAGTAGACATGGAAATCTTCTGCTTTTGAGCGAGGTTGAAGTTAAGATGGCAGAGGTGGCAGAATGCTATGGGGAAGCACAGGGCGAAGACAAGCACATGAAAAAAATGTTGGTAATCTGACATTGCGGCGACGTGGAGAAAGAGGATGAGTGAATGAGTCAAGAACAGGATAGATATAGACAGAGGAGGATGACATCAAGCAAAAGAAAGTGAACAAGCTTTCGAATGGGCACCTGTTAAGGTGATGAAGAGACGAGGAGACATCACCGCTTGGACATCTTTCAAAAAAGTTTCCGCAAGAAAGCGTGCGCGCTGGTGGCAACCGACAGTCAAAATAAGAGGAGAAATCTCTCCTTCCTTGAGACCCAGGTGAAGGGTTCGATTGTCATCCACGCACAAGACGTCAGGATTTCTTTCCTGAAAAGCAGGAAACACGGCCCCACGCGGGGACACAAAGAGAGTGAAATATTTTACCACGGGTGCCTGCCTCAAAAATCCAAAAAATCTTTCCTCTGTGCTTACAGTTGTCGCTAAAAAAGAAGACAACTCCAAACTCACCGCACGCACACATTGAGACTTGGACGGATGCCAGTGGAGCGCGTCGATACCTCTGATCACCTCAGCCGGGGCCACGTGGACTTTCCCACTTTTCTATGTATGCAAGTGTAGAGGTATGATGCACTTTCCCATAGTGGCGGACGCACCGAGAGCCAGCTCTCCGCGCGCGGAATCTGCTCCTTCAAAAGACGCTAAAACTTCTTCCACAGCTATGATTGATAGCTTTAAATTTTGTAGAAGTTACAACTCTGCCAGTGACCGCAAAGAAAACCCCACTGACTTGACTATGTCACCCAGCTGCAATAGATATCATCCACTTATACGCGTGTAGACAGTTGAACATGGCGCTTCTCTACCAGCTGGACGGCACCCACCTGGCATATGTCCTCAGTAGGGAACGTGTAATACTATCTCTCCTTGACTAAGGACACCTGCAGAGTCTCTCCTACACGAGCTGTGGCCTAGCTCCTAAAAATTTCACAGTTAAGCTTTATCGCTTCCCACACCGTAGGTGTCATTCCCTTCAGTAATACAAGCGCTTCCTGTTGGTATACCTAAGTACCTCCGTCACGAGAAATTCCTGATACGTACCGTAAAAGGCGGATATCTTTTTCCCGTCGTCTCTCTTCTATCATCTTTCCATCTGTTTCCTCCGTCACCTTGTGGACGCACCGTGCGTTGACGTGTATCTACCTAAATTCGCTCGTTAGCCGCTACCTAAACATTCTTCTGAAGAGCGAAGATCAACATTTTTCTTATAAGCAGGACGTGCATATCTCTGCATTCGTCCAGGCGATTCTTCTTTGAAATCAACGAGAGTCCTTCGTGTACGTTCTAACGAGGCGGAAGTGCCCGGTCTCCATCATGCACCAAGGCCGCCTTTCTCAATCGTTCCCACCTTGAGATTTTCGCAGCAGTCTCTCCCTAGAGGCGCCAAACACTTCTCTTTCTACTTCACTGGAAGGACCTCGTATATACAAGACCCTGTGTTCAACTCAAATGTGTTGCACGTAACGCGATTCCTGTCAACGACAGTCATGCCTCTTGCATACGGTCTCAGATGAAAGACGGGGAAACATTTCTATGTGGAGACAGAACAATGCGCACAATAAGGAGTCAGACGTGGGGAGTAAGTAGAATAATGTGACGGAGAAACAGATTAATATCGCTGTGGTGGACAAGCCTCCTGCATGCCTACATACGAAGGACAAGCAACACGCTTTTACTGACATACACATGGATACAACAGAGGTACGGTACATACAGCGTTTACACCAGATATCGCGACTGAAAAGCATCGATTCGGACCGAGCTACATATGCATAAAATGAGGGAAAAGGCACAAATATGCCTGCATATACAACATTGTTACGGATGGCGGGTGTAAGAACGCCCTTACTTGAAATTATGCTCGCAAATCTCACATACTGCCCTATAGAAGCCAGATCTCACCATTCTCTCTACGTAGGACGGATCCGGCACAGAAAAGCAGACGTTATTTCTCATCAGTTCGCTCCCGCTCGTAGCTTTACGACACCGGGAGACGCTAGCTCCGACAAAAATGTTTCAAGAGTACCTTAAAGCGGGAAGGGCAGATAGGCCAAAAGTAAGCTACAGTGTAGTGACCATAACTACGCACGTTGTGGGCCATCTGAAGAAACATTATGCACGAGTCTCAAGTCACAGGCAACGCTGGGAACGTGGACTAGCACAATGACAAGCGCCGGCATGTAGGGTCGTCGCCACAGCTGCCGCAGATGCGAACGCGTAGCTGCCAACCCGCTGCTGCTGCAGCTGCTGCCACTGTTCCAGATATTCAGGTATGTACGCTCCATTTGTTTTTGTATTTGCGCTTATGGATTAAGTGTCCAGGACTACCTGGCGCTTAATAACGATTCCTTCTTTCAGCCTTGCTCTTGCCGCTGAAGCCAGCAACAGTAGCAGCTGAAGAGCAGCAGCAGTAGTGGTAGCAGTACGCAGGAAAAGCGGAGTTGACGACAGGAGCTGCAATAGAAGCACCAGCGTTTCATGAGTATACGTGACACGTCGCACGGGCACTCAGGCCAGCTTCAAAGAAGCCGAAATATAAGCAACCAGAAGACGGAAATCCCGGAACAGCCCCTGCCGTATTCGCGAGCACCAAGGAGGGTCGCAGCAGGGTTCGAGACAGGACACCACCACACTGCGAATCATACCACACGAAAAGAAAGTGGCAACAGGGGAATCAGCAACCCAGAGAGGAAGGATTTTGTCGAAGAACATGCATCAGCATCGGGACATCATCTCACGTTCAACTGCTGATACAGAGTAATATGGCTTCCTGGGCCGGTGGTCTCCACGTTCTATTTCAACAGGTTGAACAGCATCTGGCGGCAGTCACACCCGAAGGCAGCCTAGTGCGTTGTAGGGGTACGTGATGGTGAAACGCACCAGAAAGTGATTGTCCACCCGTCTGCAATCATCAAACTGAGGAAACACAGGTGCACAAAACAGCGACTGCTGCGGTTGTTCCTTCTTCCTCCTCTTCTCCCATTGAAACCAAACCACGAGCCACCAAGCGGCGCTCTTCATCTCGCTCTAGTAAAACCGCTCCTCCAGGACCTCCTGCTGTTGCGGATGCACCTCCCGCTCCCTCCACCACCGGTAAAGGCTTATCATCTTCTTCCCCTCCCTCACAGTCGCAGACCAAAGGACCGTCTACTTTGGGGCACATCTCCAAGCCAATGACGGGACTTCCTAGCCTGGAGTACACATAAAGCCAATGACGGGACTTCCTAGCCCGGAGTACACATACACCAGCCTGAGATCAAATACATTGTCCCTGCCGGGATACACAGTTCCGCCTGCGGAATCAATAGGCTCTGAGCTGTAACACGCAAATTTTAGAGCGGCTTCCTAACCAAAAACTAGAGACGTAGAGTCTGTTGTTGCGACTCCGAAAAGGAAGTGGAACGTGAAGATCATCGAGTAGACAACGACTTGAAATGGAAGACATACGGTCTACTGATGCATGTCTTCGCGGTATACAAACCGCGTGATTCACCTGGAGGAAGATTGATTGCAGAGTAGAAGTGTATGAGTTCGTGTAGGCCGGGCATCAGACCACCACTACAGCGAAAGGCAAAGGTAGTCATAGACTGTATTGGCATCTACGAGGTAAATGCGAAACTGCAAGCCGCCGAGTCTTCGTGAATAAAGCCTTAATAGGCAGTCTCTCCTCCGTAGTCTGCAAAATCTTCTGCACAGGGTAGACCCCGTGAGAAGGTGGTCTCCGACGCGCTATTCGCAGAGCTTGACGTACACAGAAGTGGTCGCACATAGAGGCATGGATATACGTGTAAATGGCAACTGTTCACGTCTACAGTAGTCTACAGTGAGAGAGGTGAACATACGTATTCATGCTTTCACGTAGCACTGTGGATTCTGTAGCTCTCTACTGATCATTGACACCTTACGCGCCTTACCACGTGTGTACCTGTGTACACACATGTATGTGATAATGTGAAGGGGAACACGGTGAGGCCTGCGGCTGTATATGAACACAAAGGCGCGCGTTCAAAGTTTACTAGAGCTGGAGTGCGGTCTGAATGGTTGCAGAAAGTAATGAGAAAGAGCAAGGCATCCGCGGAACCCACTTGGATCAACATTCACTACGAGTTTACAGATAATCACCAAATGTCCGGAAACGTCGGACGCGATGATACTTCCAGAGACGAATATACCGCCACAGGGCAGGCTTTGCATGCAAGTGAGACAATCTTTATTGTGCAAGTTTTCAATCATGCACACGTGTACGCACGCTCACTGAAGACTTCTGAACGGTCAAGGGCTTGTGGGTCTTCAAGCTGTAAGGCGTACTCCCACCTGAAGAACAAGCTGTGGGCTGTAAAACTTGTATACTTTAACGTGAATGCTATCTGACCCTTCAGGTACAGATAGGGAATGGACGCACACATGCATACACCAACTGTACACACACTCTCGAATAAGATGTAGAAAACCGGTGGTCTGTCTACTACATCTATCCATCTAGTCACGCACTAGTGCTCTGGCTTTTCTTACTCCCAGTATGTATGCTACTATGCTCTCATTTTAAGAACACTGTTCTAAGACAAATGGACCCTGAGAAAAAAGGAAACAAAGGTATACATAAGGAGACGCTCTGAGCAATACAGACCGAGTGTGGGATCCGTGTAAATCCATATTTCCGCAAATGAACTTCTGTGGTGACACTTTCATAGTAGAACTGTGTGTGTCACAGACAACGGAATCACAGTCACTGCTGGCCACCTCTACACGTCTCATTGGACTTCTCATCGATCAATGTGGAGGAATGGCATTACTGGACTCAACTCTTGCACGATTTTCTACAGCAGATCGCACATTAACGCAAAGGTGCACCCGAAGGCTTCCGAGCTGTCGGCTGCTATACAGAACTCTGGAACTCTCGTCACTCTGTAGACATTTCCGTAGTACCTGTGAATTCGGGTGAAGCACGAAAGAGATTCCGATGGTTTTGAGAAGCCACGGATGGATTACAAGCAAAATGGGCACACGGCAACCAGCAGCTGAACAGACGGGTCGTCTTGTCCCATAATCTTGTTTGCCCGCAGTTTCGCTACTAGCGCGCAACAACCGGAATACGCATTCTCTACCGGCAAATTCTACAGTGACTACTAAAGGTACATAGTTGGGCAAGGCGTGTATGTTTTGATTTTCTCCTGCCATCTGTATGTCATGGTTTATGTATACAACGGTGACAGGAATCTCCTCACGAGGTGAGCGGCAGATACCTGGGACCGCAATGTTTCACGGACTTGAACCTATATCTAGGCTTCTGCGCTCCACAGCTTTATCATACAGTACAACAGTAACAGTCGAAGGTTGACTACGTTCATCCTCCCATTCAAGCCTAGCACTGTGGACAGAAACGCGGCAGCGGAAACTGCAGGGCACTCACTGTAGTTGTAAGGGGAGAACTATATACATATTGAATTTTGTTCCTGACACGCCGTCACATCGGCAGGCGGGAGCTGTGAGGGAATTTCGTCCCCTTCCGTACCTGTATGTACAGAGACTCGGGTCGTACCCCTTCCCGAGAGGAACAGGACGTCATACACAGTTATAGACAGACACACGTATGTGTATGGGTATGCAGTTGAACGGAGGTTGTGCCCGTACTCATTCTTTACCGAATGGGCAGTTAAACAACATCTAAATATTCATCTGTGCACATACAGATCTTGTAGACTTCAGCACAAGTCCATGTATGTATACGTAGTGTTTTCGCTCTGATTTGGCTGCCCAGAATACCGTACGGCATGTGCGATAGAAGGAAGGTCAGGGTGGAAGCCGTCTTCCTGTCGCGCACCTTGTCAGATATGAAACGCAGGAGCAGACGTAGCAATACTTCGTGTGTACGCCGTTCGGTTTGCCTAGCAGAGGACCTGAAGGAGTAACCAGGGTCGTGAAGGATGACTAACCAGAGGTGGATGCCCATTCCAGGATGCAGCATGTATCTATAACTGTATGATATCTCCGTCCTCCCCACTACCTTGCGAAGGTCGATAGTTATGAGTAACGATATTACGTTTATGCATCATTCAGCTACCGTAGCAGTACATTTGCAGTAAGTAAATATACAGCGGACAATTAAGTACACGTACATAAGCACTGCAGGGTACATCTGCATGTGTGTTGGAGGTGTGAATGAAATCTTTTACCTTCCCGAGCTCCTCCGTCTGATATGATCAAGCAGTCTGTGAATGAGGAGCACAGCGAGGAGCCGACTTCATGCAAGAAAGATCCCATCGGTAGGAATTCGCGTGTACCTGTTAGTCGACAGAGGATGGCCCCTGAACGACTAGTATGTCTCTGTACACTATATCCAAATGTATGTGAGCACAGTCGACCAGGAATGAATCGAGAGAGGCCTGACGTCGTGGAGTGCAGCATGCTGCAGCTACGCGTACGCTAATAAATGTATAACTGTGTTTATCGTATACCACAATGAATTCTCAGGCACTGCGAAGCGTCAATCAGACGCGTGTATACAAGAACTGGTATAGTATTCGTGTGAATTGTGCTTTGGTTTGAACAAAGGAACACGGGGAAGTGTCTTCCATTTTAAATAACGCAGCGGCATTAAGATATATACCCTGGCAACTACACCGTTTACACCTACAGATATGGATTTATAGATCTGGTGAAGACATACTATGTTTACGTGCATATTCAGTCATCAAAGCCGGCCACATGACACATGGTTGAGGATCTCTGAGCCGATAATTGCATTCCGGCCGCGTCTGACATTCACTTCTCCAGGAAGTCCTACGATGGGTGCCTGATAAATTGCGTGTTTAATAGGCTAGCAGGTTAGAAGAAATGTGTATGGCCACGGGCCGAGACGTGCTCTATGTGTCCCGCCCAAAATTTTCACGACAATGGCACTTCACACAAAGGGGCAAGACATGCTCAGGTGGCACTCTACGGACGTGAAGTGAACTTTTAAAGTGCTAAACACATAAATGTGTCCATTTACAACTGCTGGTAATTCTTCCTACACTGTCGAGACCCCATCACTTGAACGAGACCCTTTTTTCGGTTACGTACTTCACATACACTTTCAGGCATATTACTTTCACATACATAGATTTCTACTGGGGATGACGCCATAATCACCGCCACCTACGACGTGCACCACAAGTAGGTTTGCAGAAAAAGCACACCAGCTAGAAGATGTCGAGTACACAGACACAAGTATACACGCGTGTACGCAGGAAAATGCTTACACGTACCTGCAGAGGTACTCAAAGCAGTGAAATATTTTCACAAACTGTCCTTGGGAACAACACGAACAGGGCAATGTGACAAAAGATGCACGATATGATAGATTCTCTTTTTTCGCCGGAAGCGCAAAAACAAGCGTATGAATGAACCTTCCACGTGCAGTCGTCGTTTTCGTTTAAACCCCTAGCTGATCTGCTCCTTCGACCCCATAACAGGGTCCTGGCACCGGGACGTCGAATCCAGTGGTGCCCTTCCCCGCTATGGACGCGTGTGTCTCGAACGTCGAATGATGAGAGGACTACAACTGACACAGTCGGTGGCGGTTCAAAGTTTGTTGTTCCTGTAGAGTGACGAAGGTATGGTGAACGTATATACAAGATTAAAAGTCTCCCAGGAAGTGAACAGCAACTGCGTTGCATGTTTGTATGCTATTGTAATGTGCTCAGACTTTGTGTCCAGCTTGGTAGAAAATTGCATTCAGAATGGAAAGCTCCTCACTTGACTGAATTTCGTGCCTGAGTATATCACACGGCACTTGTATACTATGGTGACGCTCGGAAACGATGCACTGAGAGGTCTTATATGTGTGTATGCAAAGACGTGTTCATGAACAACATCAATGACGTAGCCCGGGCATTTCAATGTAGTATCTTTAATACCCTATTGTAACGTGGCATTTGTTGTTTAGGGGAGTGTTCACGCTTCCCTCTTCTCCGTCGGGACTACGAAAAAGTTTTTCTTGTAATACTGTAGTTCTTTAATGCTTCCTTTGATATCTTCGAGGGCCCTGTGATCGTGCAGTACGTGCCGGAAAGCTGGAGCACTTGGCCTCCATCGATACCAAAGCTCTTTGATTGAACTCACATCCACCACCCTGTAACTAAGACTGTTCGCAAACTTCGGCATCTGCTTGAGTAAAAATTGCCTATCCACGTGAACGCTGTTTCCAGCTAAAGGTGTGCTTTTCAAGTCTAATATGTGTTTTTGTATAAACGCAATAATGCCTTCTTCGGCTTTTTCTAATGTGATTTTGGAATTCCGCGAAGCTTCTGTGAGGCCTGAATTCCCGTGCGTGTCACGGCACCAGTCGGACATCGAATCCAGCAACGAGTTATCTGCGTGAATGATGTACGTAGGGCCCTCGATGATTTCCGCGCAAGCCCCGTCCGTTATGATAACGGCAATCTCTATTATCTGGTCCTTCTCTACATCCAGTCCTGTCATTTCGCAATCAACCCATACGAGCGGCTGGCGTACGAAAGGCCAACATTCCTTTCGACCACCACTGTCTCCACACCCGTGTGCCATGCCGTCATCCAAATCTGGAGGTGCATTCCCATCCTTTTCTGCTTGTTCCATATCCTCCTTTTGCACCTCTTGTTCCTTTTTGCCTGCGATGCAGTCCCCTCGCATCGTACCCTTTTTTTCTACTGTGGAATTCCTTTCTCCGCTGATACGCCTCCATGCACGGCACGACCCTCAGCTGCGCGCTCCACATCAAGCGCGATTAGTTGTTATGAGAAATACATCGACGCACGAGCGCGGCGTCGAATGAAACATAGCAGAGGACAAAAGCGGCTTGCTTTCCCGCTGCACACTCCCCCGGATGTATGGGACTGATAAGTATGCACTAAGCGACACGTCGAGAGTTTTATAACCACACTGCAGCCCGATTGGCTTGCACGAAGAAAGAATGGCGCAAATACAGTGCAGGCGGGGCCGATGAATACCTTATAGATCTTTCACCGAATACTTGGCACACAGACGAAGGACGGCCACGGACTTTGCACCACATATCGAGGGGGCGCTGTCTTAGCAGCTTGTAAGCGTCGAGACAGAGACCGGAATAAAGTGGCTTGAACGCGTACTGCCTTCCCCAAAACGCAAGGCACCCTCATGGCCAGCCTTCATGCTTTGACAGGTTAGTCTTCCGTTCAAAATCTTCATTTCCTTGCTAACGTGTCCAGATACAGCTAGCATGATGACGCCGACGCGTGGAATGGCTCGCCGTTGTCTACGCACCCCCCGTGTTCCTTCGCGGGGTGCCATTTACTACACAGTGCCTGCCCTCAGACGGCTTTGATCTATACGGGGAGGGACATGTGCGCGGTCGTCACGTAGTGGACACAAAACGGGAAATCTCTGCGATTCCCGCTCTTGGGCCATGGTGCTGTCCTGAACCCATCCTCCCGTGAGGCAGTGCATCATCGTACCCGACCGCACTCCGTATTCCACTACTGTGCTACCACCCGTGTACTCCGGCTGACGCATGCGAATGAAACAGTGCCTTACCTTGCTAATCTTTTGGCAGCCGCTGGCGCTGCGTCCCCTGTTGCTCCCGCCAGTGCTGTTCTCACGAGAGCGCGGTGGGGGACAAGCGCTTTAGCGGGCCGCCGCCTCGGAATACCCTGCAATACATACAGCGCGTATATACTGTGCGACTGCCACCCGTGGGCTTACCACCACCACACAATTACGCAGACGTGAGCGACGGAATCCCTTCTACATTTTTGTCGTCCTGGATTTGACGGACTGAGCATGATTTATCTGCATCCAGGAAGGAAACGCGACAGCTCTGCCACCACATTCGGAGGGCCTTTTTGTACTGCGGTAGTCGGGGAACGCGCCGTCTTTTTGTTTAAGCACCATCTCTCCTCCCCCACTGGCTTCCAATTGCCACTGAGGAGGCACCGCCGGGAATCATATCCACGATTCTCGGGTGAAAGCAATGTTTTTTGCCCCTATAAGGTAACTTTTGAAAAATGTTTTGAAATTCAGGCCCCGACATAGCCGAGACGGAACCTTGGTGGTTCTCCTGTGGCGTATCCCCTCCAGCGTCTAATCGGTCCGTGTGGCGCTTTTTCCTTGGGAGAGTTTCATTGCATGGATGTCTTGTTTTCTCGCTGCCCGATGCGAAGACATTATAGTTCCGCAGTGTTATCTCCCACCATATGTAGTTGCAGCCTAATACACATATATACATATTACGCCCCGCGCACCCCGTCGCTGTCCGCCGACAACCCGTACCCTCGTAGGCTGTTCTGCCGTCGTGCGTTCGCTGTACCCGTAGTGGTCTTTGCAACGTTACATGCATAGTCCTACACGAGATATATTCCCATTATAAGACCTCCACACTGTACAAACCGCATGCATACTTTTAGACGTTCTTTCGTCCACACCTTATGAACCCCTATTGATGATGTTCTAGAATACGCATTTTATGGATTAGAACAAACTGCAATGATTAATTCGCTTTGCTACTCTGTGACCTACCTTGCAAAGCACGCTCCCCTGTGGATGATGATTCGTCCCGTCTCTTGTACTCAGTAATATCGGCAGCTCAACGTGGTGAATATTTTGGAATACATTGTCTATGCTGTGTGATTCAGGACCGACTTCTAGGAGGCGCGTCACAATCCCCGCGTGGCATGGCCCGTTGTCAATTTCCTCCTCTTGGCAAACGGTTTTTGCATCCGTGGTAGTTATTGTGGAAGTCTCGCGACATCTGTGAGTAAAGGTCTAGCGTCTTTGCGGCAGTGCATGCCGTACCGAACCGTCTTTGCCTCTTCAGCGTTCGCTTTTCATTGCTTTCGGTGGTCGGCTTCTTTGCCAAGGATTCGACGTCTCTTTTTTTCGCTGCCGTTGCAGCAGGTGTTTCCGACATGCAGCAAGTCGCGGCAGACGGTGCAGTTGGAGGCGGCGAGTTAATGGACTCCGGCGGCATGATGTTGATGCCTGAACATCACATGATGGCAAAGGAGCGGTCACAGGGCCCTCCTTATTACGGACCCACTGGTGGGACATATGCCGGTGCTCCTCGTGGTGCTCCGCCAGCGACAAATCATCAACAGCCACGAATCTACCCTTCCCGCGGCGGCAGCTTCCGCTACTCAGCGAGAATCCCTTCTACCCCTGGAGGGGCGTCCTCTCCATACCCTGTTCCTGGAGGGGGCCGGCCCATGAGTTATCGCAGCGGACAAGGAGAAAGGAGCGGGGACGCAGCTGACCCTGTTGAAGAAAACAAAATCTTCGTGGGAAGTCTTCCACCAGGCACGACGAAAGAGGCTCTCTCCGACCTGATGAAGAAGTTTGGAGCGGTGAGGTCATATGATTTAAGCATCTAGTGACGCGTAGAGGAGAAAGTGCGAAAAAGGGCGGAGGGGCATTACGAGCTGACAAGGAAATGTAGTATGCAATTCAAAAATTTCACTCAAGGCGAGGAACATCAGTAGCACCTGAATACGGCAGCACATGAGAGTGCAACTGTGGAGAAAAGAGTGTGTGGGGTTCAGCCCGAGAGGCGACACATGGAGGAATATCAGAAGAGTACTGTCTGTTGAAGGAGACACTGTGGAGATCGTAGAAGTAGAAGAAGCAATTACATCAGCAGACATGTACGCTTGGTGGAGTGGATAGTTGTAAGATTGCCAAACGATTCACGAGAGTGCACCACAGGAAGTAGTGTTTCATTCTTGTTGTAGAATAGAATCATTTCGCAGACAGACCCCAAATTGTTGCGGAGCCTGCTAGTGCGATGTGGCTTCTTCAGGTGGATGATGTGGTCATTATGATGGATAGAATCACCGGCGCGAGCCGCGGCTTCGGTTTTGTCACATTTACAGAAGCGTCTGCAGTGAACGAGTGCATGCAAGCAAAGCCTCATCTCATTGACGGACACGAGGTGGGTCTTTCTATTCACCTGGATACTATTTTGTGTACGTACACCTGGCTATGGGATTCTGTGCTCCATACGGCTACGTAGTGTGTACGTACACCTCACTAGTGGTTTCGATTCTCCATACGCGCACTTACCACGAACTTACTTGTGTGCATGAGCTCATGCATTTCAAAGCGCATAGGAGAAATACAAGAGACTGATTTACTGACGAACTGTGCAAACGAAAGATGATTTTGATTTTGGCTGGAAGTATGCTGCAGTGGCAAGTGGTCATAGAAGCAGTGGCGGACTGTGTGCTACAGGTACGCATGTTTGTGTGGGGGAAGCACACATATAGGTAGAGAGATGATTTGTAGATGTAACGTCACATTTGAAGGAGAGGCATTTTGGGCAACATGCAGATACAAGTGCGACAACACTTACATCGTCTGGTTGCGTACTGTGAACAAATCTGAATTGTATGGATGTGTGCGTACGCTGCGTATTTTGAATTGACAAGTACAGAAAGTTTGCGTGGATGATGACAAAGGCAGACTTCTACGGTAACACGCGTTCTTCATTATTCCACGATGTGCAAGGCTGACCATCGTATCCGCTTGCTTGCACAGATAAGCGTGTGAGCCTGTATGAGCAGACTCTGCGGGAAGTTGTATCGACACTGGTAGTGCGATGTCCCTTCCAGGCGTGTAACAGCTATACCGTGAACACTGGATTGTAAGCAGTGATCGTTACTGTTCCGTCAGTAGAGAAGTAACGAAGGGCACGAATATCTATATAGAGTGCAATGTTGTACTTTTACAGGTCGATGTGCGACGAGCGATACCGCGTGGACAGGCGGTCACACGCTATGATGAAGACCAAGAGAATAAGATCTTCATTGGAGGCATTCCTGATGATCTTACGGAAGGTGTGTTGGTGGACTTACCAGTGGAGCTGTGGCGCGTATCTCTTATATTGATCGATACGTGTATGTTTGGAGACTGACCAGGGTTTGGCGCATCTCTACATAATCTTTTGTGGATAGATACGTGTATGTATGCAGACCTTGCGAAGGAGCTGTGGCGCATATGTGCATAGTCTTGTATGGATCGATTCGTGCGTGTTAATGGATGGCATACGCGTTGATCACCGAGCTAAAATGTGCAAGTGTGAATGTGCATGCAGTCTGTGTCTATCTGCATGAAGCTCTGGCTGTAGATATGTATGCATTGAATATCAGGGTGGGAAGTGCCCTCATTGGGAGTTCGTCAGAATATATCCGGTTGTGTTAGTCGCAGCGGGGCGTGCAGTGGATCAGTACACTGAGGTGTCTGTACACGTTAGTGCTGGTTCTCCCCCTTCGTACGTGCGTTGATGTGTTGTATACGCCGTGGCTGACTTGGGTACGAAATATGCGTTGCTGATGTTATTCTCCAGAGAAAATCACCAGCTTCCTCGCCGAGAGATTTGGGGCGGTGAAAAAGGTGTCTCTGATGCGCGACAAAAATACCGGTATGGACGTGCAATGAATTCTATGTCCTCGTGTATATCACAGGTTTATGTGAACACTCGACGCGCACGTTATCAACTGTTCGTACTGCGATCGAACCTGACTACGCTGGATATAATATGTCCCGCCGTGGAGTGTAATGCGGACTGTCACGTCTTATACCTGCGTGTGTGTGTGTCTAAAAACATAAGTCTGTGTATGGAGACCCCAACCAGGATAGGTAGGGTGCATTTTAAAAGTTCTCCATATATAGTAAGTTCGCAGCAGTTTCCGTCTACGTACATGTATGACGAGACTTACAGACGGTGAAGCGCAACTCAAGCGTGCCCATATGCGAGTTGAATTGCACAGAGATGAATGATACAGCACTCGGGAGACTGGCCGGTGTGGGTGAACAGGAGTATATCATAGCCACACGAGACTTGTCAGTGTGTACGCAGCTAATAAGATACAAGTTTACATTTTAGGAAGGTTGTGTGCTGTCTACGTCTTCAGCTTGCAGGCAGGTTTGGTTTTCATTTGTGCATGGCGGTGCACACGTACGTCTTGTAATTAGTGTACGTCCATCCCCAGTGGTTTTCGGATGACTTCTAGTAAGAAATATGTGAAGGATACGTTGGTTGGTGAGGTGGGGCTGATGGTGCTGTACTGTCGTAGTCTCACCTGTGAACATCTTCGCCCTGCCGACACTGCCACCACTACCATCCCTGGCATTGCTTTTCCTTGTTGGATGTATTTCAAGCATACCTCTGTACACAGAACCGGTGGTTACTGCTTTCGGCTGGTGTGCAGGATGGCGTAAGCATGGTTGCCTTGAATCACCTCGTGTAAGAGGCTTGCCTCTAGCAGTTGTGCTTTCTAACATCACCACTTAGGTAGCTGTCAATTCCTGACGCATAGTGTTACTGTTGTAGTTTTCCAGATGCTGCGACTATCCACCGCGTTGCCTCTACTTCGGCTTCTGTGTAGGGAGGGGGAAAAGATACTGCGTTGAAATTGCGGCAATCCTATATATATATATATATATATGTGCTAGATTGCGTGAGAACTACCTTTATCCATATATTCGGAAATATGTACACATTGGTGGATCTGCATGACCCAGTTGTTGAGCTGTGATAGTGCAGAATTTTTGCTACTACCGTATGCTTGAAAGTTCATACTGACATGGGACATGTCAACACTTGTCTAGCCAAGTTCGCTGATGTACTGTGGGTTTGTTGCTGCTTCCCCAGGACGGCCTCGTGGATTTGGATTCGTAACGTTTCTATACACACATAGCGCGGTGAACGCCGTAGGCATGCATGATATCGAAGGAACTATTATCGAAGCGAAGAAGGCAGAAGCCAGGTATGAAGACTGCCGTCCCCTA
The DNA here is from genome assembly GCA_949786405.1 of Onychomys arenicola. Lineage (NCBI taxonomy): Eukaryota > Metazoa > Chordata > Mammalia > Rodentia > Cricetidae > Onychomys > Onychomys arenicola. Next base: position 40,747 of record CATKUM010000265.1, on the reverse strand, counting down.
CACATGCCACGCTTTCAGCGATTCGAACGGATAATAGTGTGCAGCTGTATGCCGAATATAGCGCCTTATGCGTGGCCTGCAGATTGCTGAGCGTTTCTACATTTGTTGCAGTGATTCCTCTCCAATATTGCCACGATGCAACTGAAGAGCTGTCTGGGCATGTGTATGTTTAGGTTGTATCTGTGTAGTATCTAGAGTATGTACAGCTGGTTAATATTTTACGATGGCAGGTGAGGATGCACATCAACCAATGTATGTGTGTCGAGTGTTGAATTTGTTCGACTATTTCGTGTGTCATGAACATGTGTATGCTTCCGCAACTGCGTATTCGTCGGTCCCGCACGCAAACCCGAAGGAGACACAGTAAGAGGAAGTGGTTTCGGAAAGATTTTAACAAATATATTCGGGTTTACGCCATCATCTGTGACTTAAAGCAAATATTTTGCAGCAGTTTAATATCACTCCCACCATCCATCCTTTGTAAATCGGAAGAAAAAAGTGACACCTGTGTTGATGTGAACATGTCACGACAAACGGTAGCGCAGTCAATTCTTTATCCCTTTACGCAGAGAGCAGCTGAGAGAAGAAAGAAGCCGTCGGCGCATCCCTGAGGAAGATCTCCGCGGGAGAGGTCTAGAAAGCAACGGCCACTCGTACCGCCCGATGGTGTCGGGCTATGGGTACCCCGGTCCGGAACTTGACGCCTACGGAGCTCCAGCAGGTATTTGACGTGACCTGGTGCACATACTTTTTTGCTCCACCATCACTGCTTTGACACGCGGTATGATGCCGCTCAGGAGGCGACTGTTTTTGTCTAGAGAGTGTGGAAGCAGGCACATGTTCTGCATGACCAGACACCTTTCTTGTGACGGAGCTTGTGATCCTTGAGGAAGTGCCATCGGAATAAAGTTTTTGCTGTGTATGCCGTGATGGAGTTTCTTTACCAGAGTAGGTGATGGTACTACTGAGGCCATAACCTTACGGAAGGCACAACCCTACGGAAAGCATATAACTGTGCAGTATATAGAGGAAGTGATGCCTGAACCGGTGAACAATCGTGGAAAGTCGGTGACTTTGTCAGAGATTCCTCTTGTTTCATCGGTGCAAAGAATGCGCATATCGTTCATGCGCACGTCTTAGGAAGGATTCTGCCACAGCTACCACGCCATCTGATGGTACAGGCCTGTAAATTGTGTGTGAGTGAGACATTTTTGTGTGCTGGTGCTTGGCTGCAGTGTTGATGTCATCTGGTCTATTGGGGCGTTGTTAGTGCTGAGGGTTGTCTTTCGCGGCGCAGTCTACTACTTTCGCGGGCGTTGGCGTGTTGCTATTGCATGCACGTACGATTTCACGTCTCCTTGTTTTAATTTCCTTGAAACTTCAGGTGGTCCCATGAGAAGAGCCCACTTCTCACGTGGTGCTCCGTGTGCTGGTGAATACGGTGACTACGGTGTTCCTGTACGTCATCCTTACGGTGCTGATCCGTATGCAGCAGGCGCTTCTCATCCGTCAGCAGCAGCGCCCCTGCAGCAGCCCTACGGAGCCGCACCGGCTGCTGCAGGAGGCGGCTACGGGGTGTTACAGCAGGGTGGGGTGAATCCTTATGGCAGCAGCGTTCCTCCTGCTGCTACTGTCCCGGGAGCGGCAGGAGGGTCACCAGCTGCAGGGGGAAGCAGTGCAGCAGCACCTGCAGCTTCCATGTACCCCGCATATGGCTCCGCTGCAGGTGCAGGAGATGTTGTGCCGCAGGCGGAATATGGCGGTGGAGGTGCATATGGAATGCATCCGTACGGTGGGGCACCTGGTGGCGGCGCAGCAGCAGCGGACTACGAAACAGCAGCAGCAGGTGCTGTCGGAGGTGCACCCGACCCTTACGATGTTCGAAACGTAGCTCGACGCCCCAGACCTGCACCTGCTCCTGCCGCCGGATACGCACGCATGGCACCAGTAGGAGCCAGAGCTCATCCTTATGCGTAGAAAAAAATGATGAGATATGGAGACAGGAAAAAACTGTGTCACTGTGTACCAGCGCAGCAGCTACGCAGCCGTACGCTCCACGTGGCAATGTAGACGCGCCTGCAGTGACCTTGGCATGTACCGCCGAACTACAGTGTATGAGCGCGACTATGATGTGAAACGGGTCGCAACAACAAACCAAGCTACGCAGCGACAGGGGCAACGTTGCAGTTGCATAGGATTTAGTGCATCAGCAACAGCGGCAGCAAAGGATCGTGGGCAGGGCGCAAATCGTAGCAGCACGGAGTGTGCGATACAGACTGGTCACAGCAAATCAAGAGGATTAAGCTTCTAGAGTTTCGTAGCTCGAAACAGAGCGAGGCTGCCACGAGGTCGTCCTAGGGAGCTGGTCTAACTGCAGGAATGAAGAGTGCTTCGAGCGACAAGAGAGTCAGGAAGACGAGTGTGCTTGCCAGAAAAGACTCGGAAAGAGCTAGATCAGAAAATTCAGAGAATAAGGACGGCACGTACGCGAAAGACAAGGAGAAGAACGCAAATAGGGTAACGAGTGAGAATGTTGAGTAAAACAGGAAGAGTGTGTGAGACAGAGTTCCTGAGTTGGAGAGAGCGCGAGAAAGAGGAGAGTGAGTGGATAGGGCTCACCTGGGTCAGGAGTTGCATTCTGGCGACTGAATATGACAGAAACGAAACTTGCGTGCAGCAGGAAAGGTTACTCTACGAGGAAGACCCAGCGACGGCGATGAAGGAAGCGAAGGAGGATGAAATTAGATGGATCATGTATCCTTTTGTCTGCTGTACACAGGCAACAGCATGGGAGACTGACGGATGCATGAGAAGAGAAGGGAGAAGGAGGGTCTGTTAGCTGTGGTCGACTAACATTATTGCGGCTAGCACATTGTATAGACGGAAAGTCAACTGAATTGGTGGAGAGCTAGCGGTCGTGTATCATGAATGCGATAAACATATTGTGTAGACTTGCAGCATACTTATGTGCACGAGCCGAGTCGAGTAGCCGAGGCGTTCAGCGTGTACGTACACGAGTGAAAAAGGTTAGCCTTAAAGTAACAGATCATTGCACGCAAAGTAGTCAGTCCCTCCCCTATATAAAGAGGGCTGCTACGGTCAAACAAGCGTATTCACTGGAATATACTTCTTCTGGGTCTCTCCGGGGGAGCCTTCTGGAAAATTGTTCTGCACGGTACGTAAAGAGGTAGAGGACAAGTGACGCGGCAGGAGCGTACGCACGTGGAAGTCACGGGTGCTGTGGTAGCCCACGCAGCAGGGTGCAGCGAGTAAATTCCTATGAAGTGCCTCTCCCCGACAAACGTTTCGCGAAGCTGGAGGGTTTTTTACGTAATGCAGTACAGTCAGCCGTTTGGAGAAATCGCAGTAGTTTGATTTGGTAGCAGGCAGCCGGACGGGTTCCACAAATTGTTATAGAGTAGCACGTACGTTTAGAGTGTAATGTATCTTAATGGACCATGTGGCCGGCAAGATGTATTATTACTCACTGTCACAGCGAAACAATGATTGTTCAACATGTCCGCGTGTAGTTGTGAAGGCGTTGCAGTCAGTGATACCAGCAGTTTTTATCACGCATGTATCAAACGCTCGCCAGTTGGGCTAGCAGTTACTGCAGAACAGTTTTGAGCAGTGGTAACGAGAGCGTCTTTTTGACAAAAAAGAGAGCCGGCGCAGCGATAGGAATGCAGTTTTAGTCTTGCAGCAGGTGAAACACAGCGTAATATCCCAGCAACGGGGCACGGACATTCAGTGGAGGGTTAAAATAACCCCTAGTGTCCATGTACACATGGATGTGGAACACATTGAAGGTGAAGAGCGAGTTTACACAAGTCTGGAAGTTTTCTAGTTGATGTTGGCGGTTACAGCTTGCGCTGACAACGCGGCAAGTGGAGCTGTACGTAAAAACGGGAGTAAATGTAGAGGCTGCTAATAAAGATATGGGACACTGTAGACATGTTTGAGGCTGGTTGAGTCTATGTATCTGCATCATCCTAGTGCAGCAGGTGTGTTCTAGCTTGTTTGACGACCAGTAGTTTACAATCAGTACGTCCAGTTTACCTCAATCGAAAGGCAGTAGATACATAGATCAAGCTCTGCAGATATGCAGAGGGAACGCTCTGGTAAGTCTCTGGGGAAACAGCTCAAACAGTTCCCAGGCTTCCGTTCGAAGAAGCTCTCGTTGGATTGATATCTAAGCCACAGCAAGTTTTGCGACACCAGTTCTTTGCGGAGGATATAACTTCTTACCAGACCGGGCAGAGCAAGTTTAAGCAGTTCCATATAATTATTATGCGTTGAGCAATCGTAATAGAATGGTTGGAGGTGCTGATGTCATCGCAGGGGTAATACCATCACGTCACGCCGCTATCCTCCTTTGCAAAAACACTCGAAGCCCGGTTATGTTCTGATGGACGCCTGGTAGAGATTTTTTGAAGACGTAAGAGACCTTATTTTGAATAGCGGTGTGATGACAAACATGAGGGGACAGTCGAAGAGCTCCCTGGGACGCAGCTGGTCGTAGTACACTATGTCACAGTCGCAGTCTAGTCCGCTAGTGACAGATATTCGTATAATAGGTCCCGACCTGCCTGAACGCCCAATCCACATGTAGTCTTCCGCTCGTGTGGCTCCGATGGCGAACACCTGTGTGGAATAGTTACGATGATGCAACATGGGAAATTTCAACGGAACATGATGTAAACGTTACACAAACCTAAGGTAGCCGTCTATCGTCAAATTATTGGGTGGAGCGACTCCTGAGCCTAGGCATCGAGCAACTGGCCTTTTCTGCTTAAGGCTTTTTCAGTGCCCAAAGTAGTGTGGAGGGTGCGATACAAGCGAACACAAAATAGCACCTAGTTAGGATACGTGCAGACTGGAGACTGTCGGGAGAGACGTATAATTTTATACGAACAGCAGAAGGGGATACTAGCATGCAGTGTACGAGGAAGAGCGCTGTCTCTAGGTTAATGCCATCCACCACATTAGCAGACGCGGTGGCGAGTCTACAACGCGTATAGGTTAAAACGGGAGAGAAAGCACGCAATCAGGAATGGTGATAGAACTTGCGGGAGAGCAACGCTTATGGAAGGGGAAGGCTTCGCAATGTTGCACCTATTTGATCAGGTTTATTATGCTGCAGTCGACACTCTACGGGATGTGGGACAGAGGGAAGAAGCACGACTGCGAAGAAGCAACTGCAATGACTACGGAAGTGGGTATGCGGTGCAAATGTAGACGTTAACACGTGGAAACCTCAGCGCTATTTCGTAGCTGCTTAAGGACCTCCGTCCAATACAAGTGTATTGGGCTTCTGGACAAGAGCACGTCACTGCGTGTTGTCACCTTCAGGAACATTGTATAATGTGAGAGAGATAGCGGCTGGCGGCGGAGTGATTGTCGCCGATGCATTTCAGAATTCTGCGTCATCATTGGAGTAGGAAGAATGCTCTTGTATGCTTTTCACAGCAGAGTGTTGTTCACTCTGGCAGGACGTGTAACGCTTCAAGGAATCAGTGGGGTCAAGGCCTGTCTGTACACTGGAGTGGAACTGAGAAAAAGGCAAAAGCAGTGTGGAAAGTTCTTATTAGGAAAACTTTTCGTGGACCTCGTGCATGCAGAGTTTCACCGCTGACGGTTGAGGGTCAGGGAATGGATGCTGGGAGATTTGTCTAGACGCGTGCATGCGCTTCGTAGTTCGCGCCCATTTAAAAAGAAAGAGTATGCAATTTGTGTTGGGAGCACAATTCTACTGCGTAGATAGGAGGGTGTGAGTGGTACCCTTAGTTGTGATAACAGATATACGATTATCGAGATTCCTTACCACGAAGCACCCGGGTGATGATGGAATTTTCCTTCTTTCCCCATCACTGCGGCGTAGTAACACGTGGAGAAAGGTCGGTATATTTCCAGTTCCAAGCGGTTTTTAAAGTAGCTAGAGATCTTTGAAGATGCAGATGCCGTGTAGGTGGTGCAGAGTATGACTGTGCTGTCTATACATATAGGGTAAACCCTTTTTGAGCTTCGACCACTCCATGGCATTTTGGAGATAATGAATAGGCAAACGACAGGATGAAATGATGTGCGAAAAGGGGAGCAATCATGTCTTGAACTGCCTCAGTCGCACGACAGCGTGTAAGGGCACGATGGAAGAACAGTAGTGTGCGGTTAGGAGGGCCTTATCTGTAAGTCCCCTCACACAGTCTAAAAGTGTTGTAATAGACGCTTTGATTTTTAGGGTCGACCTGCCCATACTGTATCAGTAGGTGGGGTCGACTATTCCTAAAATGTACAAATTCTTAGTGTTGCTGTGACGTTTGTACAATGTGACCTCGAAAACAATTTGTTTTAGGTAACTGTTGAGCCGTGATATGCACGCTCGTAAGGCAGTCCTTACAGCACAATACCATTCTAATTTGAATTTTACTCAGTGGGAACACATGACTACGCAGTGTAAGGTCCTTTTCTGCAGTCGGAAAAACCGACGCAAAAAAAAAAGGGAGTTGTTTCTGATTCGACATCATGTCGGGGGTGCTTCTGATAAAATCTGGGGTGTATCTGTTTAGGTATGGCTTCTCATGTGCTAGAGAAGCCCTTCCAGCTCTCTGTGCTGGAGTAAAGGTGCAGTTGAAATCGTTTGTTGTTTAATTGCCCGGCAGCGGAAGTGGTTTCTGCATATGTGCGAAATTGCTTACAAAAACTGGAGAACGCTGCTATCACGACGAAGTTGTGCAGCGCCAACCCCGGAAAATGTTTTGCACTCAGAAGGTACTAGAGCGTTGTTGCCTCCGATAACTGGAGCATGAAGCTCGTCAAACTTTCTGAGGAAGCTCGTTTGAGCAAGCGAAAGTTGTCCATATCCCAGGCATACTCAGAACGTCTTCTTAGGTTCGACCCGAACTCTACATCCCTACTGTGTAACAAGCGTTTAAAGGGTTCTGTTGATTGCCGTTAGCATCCTAGGTTGCATTGTTCTCCATAAATGTATCCAGATTCTTTCTACCGGACTACGTAGACCAACTCTAGCTTTGAACAGGTGAATACAGGCGCGTACGATCCGTCAAAATGCGAGGTTTCCTCTTCGCCCTTTGTACATTATTAGCCATCTTCCTTTTTAACGTTATATAACTAGAATTTTCAGTCATTTACCTTTCCGGGCGTCGCCAACTCGGCGGTCACTTACGTTCGCATGTTTTTAGTTCCGAAGCTAGACTATGTCCCTTTGTTCAACGGCTGCCCATACATTTCTGATTACTCCACGAGAATACCCGCGGTCCGCACGGGATACGTTCCTTCGAAATAGATACGCTCTTAAATGTTTTCAATGAAGAGAAGACAAGATAAAGCGGTGCCACCGTTTAGCTGTTCCACTCATAGACAAGCCGTGCATAGTTGTGTGATTTAGTGCCTCTATTCGACAACTCTTGGTGACCATGCCAAGTAACGTCTGGAAGTTCGTCTACTAGGCCTGTGTAGCCGCTTTTGTACTATATATATAAGGTTCAGACGGGTGCTCCTGGACTGCACAACGGTTGATGCAGTTGAACACGAGCTGCGTCGTCCCTGTGGGAATATAGAAAGTGCTGTCGTTACATGTAGGATTGTACATACACGTGTGCGTGCGTGCTAACTACTTGTGACTCTAGACGTTCAGTTTTCGTCTAGAGTCATGCAAGACCGTTTCCTGTATACTCTCTACGCCCATTTTTCTGCGTCCTTATTTGTAACCTGAGGTCCACCACGGAGTGTGTTCAGGCAGGAATTCTTGCCTTCCCAGTGGTTTTAAAGACGTGTCGGTGGAGAAGAGCCTGACTAAACGGTTTCTTCGACTGTATTTGTCCGCTATCCCTTACAGAACTGTGCAAACCGCGCAACTCGTCCTTGACACGTCACCGAACTCCTCCCATATGAAAGTGACAGGCTTTTGATCCCAAGCTCCACATACCAAAGTTATAGGAGTATTCTCTTCACATATCCAAGTTATAGGAGTAGTCTCCTCACATTTCGACTGTCAGCTTCCAGCATTCCTGCATTTAGCGAGAAAGCGCACCTTCGAAAGATGTTTCCGCGTATACATAAATAGATTTGAACCAATATACATATGTCTCCTTGTGAGAGGCAAATAAGTGTCTACTCACTAATTTTTTGATAGTGAGTACTGGAAGCGTACACACAACGGTTTTTGGGAAAGGAAGTAGTGCAGCCTTGAAACTGGTAAGTTGCGGACACTGGGGACGCATCTTAGTGGCGACGCTCGTGCAAAATGAATTCCATCGAACAGCCTATATGAATTATACAAAAATTTGTACGATGCCTGAGGAGCGAATATCTGCATTTCGGCGCGCTCGACTCGCCAGTATCCTCGTAGCGTGTAGATTCTTGGGTGAAATGTCAGGACAAAGTGGTAGGTGAATTCGTTGATAATGTAGCATGCTAGTCACAGAGATGAAACACAACTTAGATGCTTTTATGCAACAGAAAGCACCGAATTACAGTATACGTGGCACAGAGGGCAAAAGGCAGTCCAGGTGACGCCTAACGAGAGGGCGATTTTATTTGTGTTCGAGCAGAAATATCAACTGCATTCTTAAAAGTCTCAGATCGCTAACAAATTGCTTCCTCTTTGTCTGTTCTAATGCAGTCGTAATAAGTGAGCTCTTACCTCGAATGCATGTTCGAAAAAGAGATTGAAAATGAATTGCTTTCAAATGTGCAAAGAGTCGGATTTAGTACTTTAGCTCTAAACTGTGTAAGGGCATCCTTTTTCTGCTTGTTGTGATGCAGCGTAATCAAGAAAAAGGTATCCCTAAACAGACAATGAAAAAAGTTCAAATCTACAATGGGAAAATGAAGAGGGGACAAGAGACACGCGCCTGACACGAATACAGATTAGCCGACGTCTTTGCATTGCGGGACGCTGAAGTACTAACGAAGAAACCACGTGAAATGTGGTTCCACTCATCACTTTGTACTTCCTTGCAATTTGTTTGGCCCCAGAACAAGTGGTACTCACCGTTGTCTTTGTTGTTTCTGTTGTATATATGTGGGCGTTTATATCCCCAGCAAGATTATTTTGAAAGTACAAGTACAGCGCTCTGCGTGTCAGCGCCATCCTTCGAAATCACGGTTTTTGGTCGTTTCTCTTTATTATGTAGCTCCTGTTGTTCACGAACGTAGCCCTGCAGACTTTGTGTACTTTTTAATCCCCAGTCGATTCATTAAAAGAGCTGCCCTAAAGTGCTTTCTCGCACCCAAGTTTTTAAGTCTGCCCCCCTTGAGTGCAAGCGGATTCTTAAGTCTACCTTAATAAGTGCAGTTTCTACTCTACACGAAACGTTGGTAGCGATTGACCTCTATACTATTCAGAGACAAGAATTCAATGAACACCGAAATTCGTGGCAGGCACAGAGACAGCGACTGCTCGATCGGCAGCTCGTGACACGAGCAATGATGCACTGTCTAACAACCCTGCATCTCGAGTTTAGCGGATCGAAATATTGTGAAACTGACACACATTTCCAAGTAGCGAGCGAATTTGGTTCAGCAAGCTCGATTTGCAGAAGAGTGTCCATGATTTACACCAGGGTCAAGATACTGATTACCTCGAGGACTATATGACACCAAGCGAATCCAACTTGTGGACATACGCGACGAGTTATTCATAGGGCTGGAAACATTCCCTATATTCACTGCACGAAGAGTAGCTCTCAAGGATATTGCAGTTTACTTCGTCCCGCGCCACTGTGAACGCTGAAGAACACTGCGCAAGAGAAACACCGTTCACGGCCAAGTTCATCATACAATTGAGCAACGTGAAGCGATTTGAGCAATGAAGATCTAACTCATATCTGCTTTCTGTTTCTCTCACGCACTGGAGGAACTGCTTACACCGTCCTTCAGCACATTCATCACACGACTTTGCACTCCGCAACCTGAAGACAGATACACAGTACCGTTGTAAAATATTATGCCCTTACGTAGATTTTGATCGATAGCAGTAATATAGGACGTCCCCCATGATCGATGAGATGCTGTAATGTATAGTGCTCTCTCTTTCTGCTGCATAATGCATTCTCGGAAGACCCGCCAACAGTCTTCAGTGGCAGCTCAACCCACGCGGGTTACGCATGTTCGACCGTTTACGAGAAGCTCCCTTCTATGTTGTGCACTCGTCAGTCTCGTGGCCCCTGTACTGTCCTCCTACTCCCTGTTCCTCGGCGTGGATCTCCATGCTGGGCACAGCTTAGTGCCATCAGACCAATCTTCCTCGGCTTTACAGTGTGAAGAAGACAAACTGTGTAAGGTTTTCAGGGATATCGGGCCACCAACCTCTCTTGCGAGCAGAGGAAGCTGTGTTAGTCGCAGGAGACGGGAAGCATACACACAGAATAATGACGCAAAATCTGTGTTTGTCTTGCACGCCTCTAGCGACAACTCTCCGTCAAGGCATGCAAGTGTTTTCCCCATAATTTTAGTGCGGTCGCGTGCGCCTACAGAAGGGACGGAACTGTCTTCCATTACAGGTGGCCGTCCTCCTCTCGAGAGGGACAATTGTCAGACAATGGAACAAGAACAAGCGAGTCGTATGAAGGCCCTTAGCAGCCAACACATCTGGAGGATGGGGAAAGTGGAGAGACAATTAGTTTGCAACGGTGAAAACATGGATCTAGGCGACGGTCGGCCCGGAAGTAGCTCACGGCCTCCTTGTCGGAGTCACGTTGCGTCTACGCGTTCACCAGCGTCACAGGCTTCTGAGGCAGCGAACAATGGCATGATCAAATATGCTGGAGGCCAACTGCATAATCACGATTTCGATAGGGGATTTACTGTGCTAGACGAAGCAAGCGCCTTGGTGCCGGTGACAAACGCACAGCTCGAACATGTGGCACAATATCGACGTCCACGACAACGGAGAACTGGTCCTCTCTCAATTGCAACCGGTGATGGCAGTACACGCGCCACTTCACATGCAGTCCTCTTCCCAACGAATACTGCTCAATACAAGGAGGGAAAGCTCGTACGGAAATCTAGGTGGAGCCCACCTCCTGTCGTGCCCCTCCAAATTTCTTTTGCAGAGAGGCATTCACTCAGCAAAATGCCGCTGCCGTCACACTTTGTTAATGACGGAAGGTTACCTGGAAGACCTGTAAAGACAGTGCTTTCCCCACATCCTCCACAAAGACGGGTTTCTACGTCGGAAAACAAAGAGTCGCGTTTTGCAGACCTTCGAAGTAAAACCTTTTCGTTAAGCAAATCACGTGCTCATTCAGGAAAATTTGCTCTAGGAGCGCATGAGACAGCGAAATCCACTACTGTTGAAGCGAAGGCACCAGAAGTGAACGAATCGATTGGTGGTGACATTGTTGCCTCTGTTAAAGTTCCAAAAGACTCCCATGAAAAAGCTGTTAAGTTGAAGACAGAGACGACCATCGCTCACATTGAAACGAAGGAGGCTCAGCAGCCACCCCTCACGGGCGCATCTGGTGGTAATGTCTTCTCCTACTTCTGCTGCCTGTTGGGGGGCATCACGACTATAGGCGCGTTCTACGTGCTGATTCAGCTGCAAGAAGTTACAAGGGAGCTTTCTGGAGTTAAAGAAGCTCTCGTCTTAACGAATGAAATGCCTTTTATTGTTGTATAAAATCCCATTTTTGTGGTCCCTGTGTAGTAGTTTGAAAATGGGCGAGTATTTTAGATGCAGTACATTTTCTAGGCGTCCACTGTGTGCACGTGCATGTGCACGTCCCAGCAGTACCACCTGTACGAGACTGTATATGTAAATGTGTATGTGCGTAAATGGATGCGATCTAAATTGTACGCAGTTGGGGTGTACTCCTATGGGGTGGTCATGTTTGCGTGAATACACGATTATTTCTTTTGTGCAAAGTCTATCACAGGCAAGTGCCTGATTCTTTATTTATGGCAGCCATAGACGAGACTATGCACTAATCTGTATGTAGCGTGGTCAGAAGCGAGAGAGAGGAATGTTTCGTCTGTGTGAAGACGGCGCACAACCACATTAGTACACACACGTATTCTGTGCAAGTTTGCAAATAATCTGGTTAAAAGAAGCATGGAAGACGCCAATGCTACCGACAGGACTGTTACCTTTTTTTCGCCTGCATCTGTGCCTACGTACGAGCGGATACGTGCGTGGATTTCATAGCGCCGTAACACGCATACGTATTTGTGCAGTACTCGCGTAGGAGAACGTACAGTCCGCGTCCCCATGGGAGCACGCGATTTCAACCTATCTTGTTTGTAGCGACTGGAAAAGCAGCACAGGCATCTCCGAGGTTCACTTTAAAGCCTCAGAGGAGTATCCCCCTGGGAAGTTGAGTGATCACAGTCGGCTTCTGCCCTTACTGTACTTGACCATGTATACACGAGTATGCGTGTTTTAGAAATGAGTATCCAAATGTAGGAGCGAACATGTTCAAAATGAACTTCGCATACGGAGTCGCGTCTGCTAGTGCGCAGTACACCTCTTCACACGTGAACACGCTAAGGTGTGGTCCAGCCTCCTCCAGTATAGGTATTAAACGTCTCGGTACACAACCACTCACTTGCAGGGCGAACAACGCAGCAGGAGCCGTTGCAGAAATATCAGCAGTAACCGAAGCATTTCAGCAACAGTCGCAGCACCACCGACAGCACCACATACGGTGATCGCAGCAGATGCTACATCATACAGTGTTAACAATGGAAGTAAGGTAGACGGCCATACAGCGCCTACCCGAATCTTTTTACACACTGTATTTAAAAACATTCGCCAGAAGTACAGTTTCGCTTGCGTGCTCATTGGTTGAGTGCCTCGGAGTTCATATGTACGAGATACCCTTTTACAAAGCAGAATTGTTCATTCGCACATCTGTGCGTACATACATGTGCGCGTATTCGAAAACAATCCAGAAGGTGCGCCGCATTCTCTACTATGCCCACGAGTTCCACTGCAGACACGACCAGCTCTGCAGTTGTCCGCGTCGACTGTCAACAATTTTGACTGCTGATAACAGCAGCACACGGCTAGTATCAGTCATGGTCCTTACTAGTTGTGAAGATTTGACAACGGAGTGCTTACCACTGGTAGAACAGTCGTTTGAGTTGTGCAATTATTTGTATAAACGTGTATAAATATAACCACTGTCTACAGTGCGCAATTATGCACAAAACTAGCACTACTCGTGTGGAAACTACAAGTGTGGGATTGTGAGCATTTATGTGCATTAACAATGGTTTGCTTTCGCGCAACCGCTACGCATCCACAAAATAAATCTACCTACTTGCTTTTTCATCTGTACAGATATATACACATTAGAAGCTCCTCCGTGCCCAGGCTCCGAGTGACTCCTCCGTAATATGCACTTACAGAAATATACATGTGGAGGGACTACGGTAAGGTTGCAGGGTATGGGTTTGTACGAGGAATTCCAACGCATGCGCAAATGAACCGCTGTGGCCCTATTCCGTACCGCCGTGCCTTCGCCATAATACTGGCGTGCTCGTTTTCTTTTCGTAACGCTTAACAGTAACTGCCATTCTCTCTCAGCAAGTAGCAACATAAAAATTACGAGTAAAGAGACCTACTTCCCCTGTTTTATGGGTGTGATATCATTTTCTCCCGTGTCCCGTCGTATTACAGCAATGGAAATATTTGTTGCGTGCTCGCACATCAGGAGAAATTACGACTCATTCACGGAAAAATATTGAGAGGGTGAACGAAGTCTGTTGCCACGGGGGCCCCCGTTTCTGGCATGTAGTAAAGAAAAGAAGGTAACATTGAAGAATGCAACATAAGCAGTGCGGAGGGTACTAGGAACGCAGACGCGAGATCCTGGGAGGAAAACGCAAACATTCCTTTCCTCATC